>JANRGW010000439.1:25838-52607 GCA_024733675.1 Psilopsiagon aymara | reverse complement strand
GGCAGGGGGATTGGAACTAGATGATCTTAAGGTCCTTTCCAACCCTAACTGTTCTATGCTTCTATGATTCTATGAAATTAGCTCAGTGATAAAAATGCTAAATGGAACAGTGATTAGATGAGGAAAGTGGAGAATAGCAGCAGCAAATAAGCTTCTAATTTGCAAGCTTGCAAACTTCCAATTTGTGTCTCTCTGTATGCGATTGCCTTAATGTATCAAAAATGTTTTAAATTGAAGGCTAATAAGCAGTCTCTATTAACTTTCTTTAGCTGCTGTAAAAATAAGTTGAATATTTGCCTTTGGAATAGTTGTTCTTGATGTGTGTACAAAACCCATTAAGGAAGAGAAATATTGCACTCTTTTTAAAAAATAATTAGCTGATCTTCATGTTTCCTGCAAACATTCGTCTGTCTTTGTTGGACACCAAAATGACTTTTGCAAAACTCTAACCTCCCAAGAGAAGCCATATTCACTGAGGAAAAGTAGTTCATTATAGACATGGATTGAGCATCCTGTTCATTGAGTACAGATCTGGACTGTTAACCCCATGGTTTAAAGCATATGCTCTGGTTTTCCAGATGTACTTCATTCCTCCACATAGAGAATGACATACTTCAAATCCAGAAGTCCAAACCACCTAGATCCACTAAGTCACACTACTTTAAGAACACACTACTTTATGAACACAGTAGTCCACACTACTTAAAGAACAAAAGTTGTGCTTCACCCGGTGGCAGAGATTTATTTTCTTAGCTTATGTACAAAACTCTGTCAGTATTATAACAACCACTACCTCTGGGCAATGCTCCAATTTCAGACGACGCAAGATACTGACAGCTAACAGATTACAGTGAGAATTTTCTATGGCATATTTTCAGTGTTACACCTGAGCACCAGGGCAGTACTAACATGCATCAACTCTATTGCTTCTGGTATCAGACAAGCTTCATCAGCACTTACATGGCGATGCGCTCCATTGCACTGTGTAGACTTGTCCTATGGAACTGAAAGTCTGTTCAAGCTCCACTATGCCTTGAGCAGCTCATTCTTCTTCATTTTGTTGTTAATAATTTGGAGATGTCATATACTTTCACTTTACAGAAATGGAAGTGTGTCCACGCAAACTCTGCATAGTTACCACCTTTTATATGCATTACTATTATGTCAGCAACTAGTGAGTCCTCACAGAAGGGGAAAATTTGCTCAATGATTACTTTCATACTACGCAGTTTTGGGAAGACTAGTGCTTGTCACCTGGCACTTTCTGATACATAAGATGTGATAAACTTTTTCTCAACAGGTTTCCTGAAAAAGTTAATTTCTTTTTCCTACTGGATAAATATATGGGAAAGGTTTAAATCTCCATGTGATTTTTTTTTTTTTATTTTATTACGATTACTTTTAAGAATGTAATTTAGATGTTAAGAGAATAGCCTTCTGGTAGTATTAAAGCACTCACCTACTCAAATTATTCAGTGAAACAACTCTGCGAAAATTCTTTAGTTAGGATCAGCAACCCACAGATGTAGCCACTTTCTTAGACTCACTTAAAGACAGGATATTTTTGGTATTAACTTGAGGATTTAATTAGTTTGATTATCTAATTCCAGTTCAGCAGAGAATAATTTCCTGATTTGACCTTGCTGTGATAGAGTGCTTTATATTTGCTCAGTTTATGTACAGCAGGTTAGGCTTGGTGATGTGCTTCCATAAGTGTTTTATTAAATTCTACTAATGCTGTCAAATTTTGTGAAATAAATAATTTGGTTTAGAACTTCTGAGGGATAAAAGAACATGAAATGCTCACCTGAATCAGACTTCATTTCTCACAAAAACCATGCATTGAACTTTTCTTGATAAAGTTACAGAACAAGGATTAAACATAATTGAAGCTTGCAAACCATCCTGTACATTAATTTGATAAAGTAATCATTACAAATTATTTGCCTAATGGGAACTGACTATATAAGGAAGAATTTGGCATCTAGATTCTGTTTCAAAATGTTTACATAGAAAAAAAATATGAAATCAAACAGCATCATTACACCTGATCAATACATGATAGAGTAACCCATCTGAGGAATAACTTTGGTCATGGTTACTGAAAATCACTCAGATGCTTCTGCTGATGCATATATAGAGTCTTTTAATAATCAAAGAAACTATCCCAAAAGAAAGCTGATTAGTTGTTTTCTGAAACTGAGGCTGTATTCAGACAATGAACAGCATATACCCCTCCAAATCACCTTCAGTACTACCTCTGAAGTATTTGCTGGCAGTGGAAGGAAAGCTAGCAAGGCCATGAAAACTAGAGGCTGAAAGTAAAACATGCCTGTACGATTCAGAGCTGTTTAACTAACCCTTAGAGGCTATCTTCATAATCTGCAGTAAGAGTTAAGTAAATTTACAGGATTCCTGAGGCTGGAAGGAACCTTTTGGGGATAATCTAGTCCAAATTCCCACTCAAATCAAAGTCAACTCCAGGAGACTGCCCAGTGCCATGTCCAGTCAAGTTTTTGTTGTCTCCCAGGATGGAGACTCCACAACATCTCTCAGCAACCAGTATTGCACCATTGCTCAACCATTCCCAGAGTAAAAAGGTGTGCAGGGGTTATCCTTAAACAGAATTCCCTTTATTCCGAGTTGTGCTCATTGCCCTTATCCTGTCACTGGGTACCACTGAAAGGGATACTGTTCCATCTTTACTCTCTCACATACTTATTGGTAAGATCCCCTTGAGCCTTTTCTTTTCTAGGTTAAACAGTCCCAGCTTTCTTTGCCTCTTCCTACGAGACAGATGCTCTAAGCTTTTAATCATCTATGTGGCTGTACTTTCTCCAATATGTCCATGTCTTTCTTGCACTGGGGAGTCCAACACAGGAGACATCACTCCAGGTGTATCTCACAAGGTCTAAGCAGCTGAGCAGTGTCCAGTATGTATCTTAGACATTTATACACGAAAGAAGTTTGCTACTTGGGGATATTCTTGAACCTCCTGGTATCAGAGATGACAACAGATTCACAGGAGACTGAAACTGTCTAACATGTAGGTATGAAGATATACTTATTAATAGATTTTTTTAATTAATTCCTGCTCTTTCATTAGTTTTATGCAGTTTAATTAATTTCAAACTAAGGAGTTAAAAAGCATGTCATACGGCTTTTACTTGTGTTACCAGATTTCTCTATCATACTGGCAGGAAACTTCTGATTCTCTGAACTAAGCAGCAAAAGCACAAGGAGGCAATACTCTTCTCACCTGGAATCACAATCAGAATCATCTAAAAGTATCATGCAATCAGCTTCTTATAATTGATAAATAACCTCTAATTATATTTTCTCTATCAAGAGTTTTGCACAGGACCCTTATAGAGGGAGCCACGCGCAAAACCAGAAAGGACTCAAGAGCTGCCAAAGCCATCCAGAATGCGACTTACTGAAATTCTTAAAAATCCAAAGAGCTCCTTTGCAGTGAGAGGAGGTTGCACACTTCCCCTTTGTCTAGCCTGATATTTTGAATTTGGCAGTGAAGATTATTACCTCAGCTTTTCTCTGCTGCTTTGTGTAGGCTACATCAGCAGCAGCACTAGCTTGAATGTTTCTTACACTTACAGACTATCCTCCAGAGTAAACATCCTGTTCTCCACAGCCTGCTCACCTTCTGTTCAGAGGCTGCCTAAGCAGAAGATAAGGAAGCACATGTGACAAGAAGCCCTTGCACTGAGGCAAGGCTTACAGCCCGGGTAGTGGTGGCTACATCTAGTATCCATTCCTAGGACACAACATCGGAAAGGGCAGGAGGTACAGAAGTCTCTTAACAGGTTGTTATATTTTTTTATCGCAAGAAACTTTACGACTCATCATGTTGTCACAATTACTGTGTTTCTTCAAAGCTTTCTATTCTTCTATTAGTGCACTCCCCATAACCTATGCATCATTATTCTTTCAGACAAAGAAGTAAAAAGCTTTGATATTTATCAAAACTAACAGTTGTAAGGAAGGAAAAGTTCTGTCAAATTGCCAGTTTTGGTAACATATTTGGCCATTTTTATATGCCATACCTGAATAAATAAAAAGATGAACACTGTGTGCATGTGGAGAACCTCCATCCCTAGCTTTAGTTCTCTTAAAAGACTATGTTTTTCTCCAACTCTTCATGTATTCATTGTAAATGTAAGCTTCAGAAAAAGAGTTCAAAGTATCCCCGGTTTAGTTATCTTTATTTGGCTATGGTACCCATGTTCTACTGTGTCACTGATTATACTGCATCACTACTGTACTGTAAAGAGAAGTGTCTATTTACTAACAGAGGAACACAGGCAATAAACATCCACTTAGAAAACAGAAAATAAGTGACTCTAAATTCAGCATCTGTTAGAAGTATTTTGAATGTTACACATAACAGTTCATTTATTCATCAACTTTTCATTCAAATGCTATCAATGACTGTTCTAATAAAACTAATTTAAACACAAATATTCCAAAGAAAAAAGCTTTTCCTTTGGGGCACATATTCATTTGTTTGTTCCACCTAATTAGCATCAGCATCCAGACCAATTCCATGGTGAAAAATTGATATTATCCATGCATGGTGTAAAGTTTGGAATTTGTGACTGAATACTGTTTTTTGTAGATATGAGGCATCAATTTCCCAGTAGTGATCTTTCTACAAGAAGCTGAAGAATTCTGAAGGTTAGTGCTTTCTGAAGTTCTTAAGGTTTTAAAGCTTAAAGAGATGTTTATTAAAAAATGGTAGGGTACAGGAAGCCTAAAGGAGTTTTTTAGGCTGGATGACATGAAGTAGGCTTCAGACCATGATTTCAAAGGTGTATCTACAAAGTTGAGTAATATTTTGAAATCTTTCAAGTTTGCTTTTTATACTTTCAATTTTTGAAACATTTTGAGTCATACAATCATGCATGAGTAGAAAAGGTTGATAGCTATACTCTTTGATGATAAATCAATATAGTTCGGGGATATTTTCATTTAACCTGCCCATCAAATATAAACTTTAGAGAAGTCTTGATTTCTCATGTCTTTTAAATAAAAAAACATTAAGAAGAACCCTGTAATCAAGCGCACAAACTCAATATGTAGATGTAATAGACTGAATTATATAGAGAAAGTTACAAGTAAAAGAGACAACAAGGTTAATGAGAAAATAGTATCACAGATTCATAGAATCATTTAGGCTGGAAAAGAACTTTAGTAACATCCAGTCCAACCATTAACTCACCACTGCCAAGCCTAGCACTAAACCATGTCCCTAAGCTTCATATCTACACATCCTTTAAACCTCTCCAGGGATGTTGACTCAATCACATTCCTTGGCAGCCTGTTCCAATGCTTCACAACCCTTTTGGTGACAACATTTTTCCTAATGTCCAGTCTAAACCTCCCCGACACAACTTGAGGCCTTTTTCTTTCGTCCTACCATTTGCAACTTGGAAGAAGAGACTGACACTCACCTCACTACAACCTCCTTTCAGGTAGTTGTAGAAAGCAGTAAGGTCTCGCCTGAGCCTCCTTGTCTCCAACTAAGCAATCCCAGCTCCATCAACTGCTTTTTATAAGACTTGTGCTCTAGACCCTTCACCAGCTTCATTACCCTTCCTTGGACATTCAAAATGTTTAAATTTCTAAATCTTTCAAAATATTTAGAAAGCCCCTTTTTGAAGGAAGAAGGTGATTTACTGAACACCTTCCAGTTTACAGAACTTAGGCCATAACTACAGAATGAAGGAGTCACAGGACTAGGGTATCAACACTGACTTTTATCAAATTTTATCAACAACTAGTGCAGAATAAATGCATGAAATGAGCACTGTTTTGGTGAAATAATAGTTGTTTATTTTCTTCTTCCTAATTATCCATAAGCGGGCTTACTGGCTCATTATTAATTCAATTACATGGAAAAATGTGAGATGGAATTTCTCTGCTGTGGATAAACTCCTTCAACTATTCAAACAGCGACATACTTTTCTATATCAACAAATTATACAGGTTATGTTCAAAACATCCCAGCCTTTGAAAATGAAAACGTAATACACAAACAATGCTTACAGATATTTACAGAAAATTAATTATAATTGTTCACTGAGCCAGATGCCACCCTTCCCAATTGTGATGGGCAGGGCCATACTGCACAGGCAGTCATCAGATCTCTGCTGCAGTCTGCTTAAAAACCTTCTGAAGAAATAAGAAATCTCCATCCCCACAATGGAGACCAAGATAAACTGATGCTCCAAAAAGATTTGCTAACTCTTTTTTTTTAATTATTTCAAGCAATACTTAAAAATGCCAATAGTTTGCCTCTAAGGGGCTGATAAACTGTCTGATAATCAAAACTTATAGAGAGAATCCTAGCTAACCTAAATTACTGAATTTTACAGTGAATGCTAACTGTGAAAAAATCCAGTGCCTAGTAATAATAACCAGGAATTTTACAGTTACTGTGGTTAGATTCTGGATGCTCAAAATAGCAAAATAATATAATTGGGCTGAAAGGCAAGAGTGTTAATCCTTTATTATAACACCTGAATGCAGTAGCATGAGAAGCACCAGAATATCCTAATGACATATTTTGGAAAGAATTACTTCTCTTTCATATAAAACAGAGCAATTAAAAATCCTGTTCAAGTGATTTCACTTAAATACATTTATCAACCTCATGCCTGCCACTACACAGTGCCAGTAATCAACAGCAGCAATCACATTTTTCTGTTTCCATGCAGATGAGATTTTCATCCTGTATGATAAGACTGTTTGAAATACAATCTTTTTCTACCTCACAACCATGTCATCCAAACAGAGGTGAAGCTTTTCCACCACTTCAAGAAAAAGAAGCATCATTTGTCCTTGAAAGCACATGGACACAAAAGGCTTCATTAATTAAGAGTCAGGGAATAACAGAAACCTGCGAGACCACAGCAGCAACTGAAGCACAACAATCTTATGCTTTTCACAGTCATCAAATGCTTAATCCTAGATACCATACTTACCCCCACTATCCCACCAGCTGCCACAGTGCACTCACTTGCATCAGGTAAGCTAAGATGCCAGGAGACAAGTACACACTGTATTTGTAGCTATACATTCATCAGATTAAAAAAAAAATAAATAGCTTTCCACTTGATGTATCCTAATAGTAAATGTGTGACCCAGACTGAGCTATCAGGCTAACCCAAGCAACTCTGTGTAATACAAAACTGATACTAAACATTGCAAGGGCATGGAAAAGCCACTGTTAGTGATCAATACAAAAATCAGTGGTGACTGCACTGTAGCGTAGAAGCACATGGTTGAGGTTCAGTTGACTTTAAACTACTGAGACCATATTCTGTTAGACATCTAATTACATTAGCACAAAGCTCAGCCAAGACCCACACCAAAGAATTTATTTATTCCTTGAGCAGTGCTGTGATCCTCACAGCTACAAACCCTGTATTGCAGTCAGGGCAAAGAGCAGCAAACACTGCAAAAGAAATAAATCCTATTACTACAAGAAAGCATTGAAGGTGTTAAGTTTACTAGAGCAATGAAGAGGCATATAACTCTTACAGCATCATCTCAACATCTTCAGTTTAAGAGACAGGAAAAATATATTAATTCATCCTGAGATACTCCTAGTCTCCTTTCTGATGCTTAAGAGACAACTATTGACTTAATAGTGCTGATAAATGAACAAATAGTTCAATTGAGGTCTATGGAATCGTACTTTCAGAAGTAAATTCCAACTTGTATTACATTCAGAAGCAAAACAGCTGTCAGAGAGATTTAACTCTCAAGGAGAAGTGTTTGGTAGAAGGATATGTTAAGTTTTATGTTCTTATCAAAACACAGCAATTCAAAGCAGATTTACATTTTAGGAATGAAAACTGATAGATCAAGAACGCTTAAATTATCTGAAGTAAATAAAACCCATAAAAGCATAGTAGTTCACTTCATCAATGTTTCAGGCTGCCTTTCTCCCGAGAATTGATTCAGGGAGAATAGTTGTCTGCTCCATCCCAGTACTACTGAAATTGGCACTTGCTATTCAAGCAACAATCATCCTCCCAGATCATGTCGTGTAATCAACTATCCTACAAAAGAAACAAATTTTATTAGTTTTAGTTCAGACTAGCAGGTCTTGAAGAGTAGATGACTGATTATTTTTTTTCTATATAACATGCTAAACAAAGGAATCACAAAGTATAATTTATAACCCCAAATGATAAAATACTTGGTAGAAGCTTGAAATAGTGTTTCTGTGGTTTCTCTTTTAACTCCTTTTTCCGGTTCCCCACGGTATCTCAGCCCCAAACACAGGTCAGTCTTTCAGCAACAGGTCATTGACATACTTTTTTCTTAAACCAGAAGCTTTGTGAATGATTACTGCTGTCAGTTCAGCTGCAAGAAAACAATGAATACATACTCAAATTATAAAAAAAAATAGATCTGAATTCCAAACCAATATTGACATAATCAATTATGTCATTTTACTACACAAATAATATATCTTCACTTGAATCTTTCTGTAAACCATTTTACTATTGCAGTGTTTAAGGAAAGTATAAAACCAGAAATTAAGTGACAAATTTCAGGAAGGGGTTTCAATTTTTTTTATTTATGCAGTTTAAAAAAACCATGGTTACAAGGACTGTTAAAATAAAGCTTAATAACAACCCTCTTGGATCTGTCAGCAAATACTTTGGTTTTGGCTACTTCATCATACGGAGGAAGACTAACAACATATGATTTTGTTAAAACTGGAAAGTCCAGAAAGCCTGCCTGAAAAAAATCTGTACTTTAAGTGGAATAAGAAATGTTTCACATCCTCTGCTGTAGCAGTAGATTCAAAAACATTTTAAAGGAACAATATATATGCACAGGGAAAGATTTTGCTGGAGAAAAGGAGCAAAAAACTCAAGAGAAAAAATCCCAAACCAACAACATAAAACAAACATCAAGGTGAAATTTGGACATAACTATATTCTTAAATTATATTACATTGATTATTCTGGAGTTTATTGCCTGTAAAGGAGGCAAAAATCCACTGGTCTTGGTTTCTTACTAGTTGAGTGTTGTCTAAAATCAAACAACATAAAGTAAGCAGGCCTCCATCAAGATCAAAGCACTGTACATTGCTAGATATAGAAATGAAGTGTTAGAGATTGATTTCCAATGCACTATATGAATTTGCCAATTTTCTCATGTCAAGCCTTCCTGCAAGAGATCAAGAACTACTAATGGCAGACTGGCAGATTACCTGCTGATACCCATGGGCAAACAGACATGCATTAAACTCGTCACCTGTATTTTGAGCCAAACCAAGATGGGAAACTGCAGTGTAAGAGGATCACATGACCATGATAATGAGTTTTTGCAAGACTGAGCATTTCTTTTAAACTGGACTCAGCACATGTTGCTGTGCCAAACACTGAGCAATGCTTGGATCAGAGCTTGCTCAGAACTTGAGCAGGTTTCATCTGCATCAGCCAGAAATCTACCATATTTGGCCTAAGAGTGAAAATCAACGATACAGACACCACCTGCAGTAGGGATGCAGAGACATGGGGTTCTTTAATGCATCTCCCAGAGACCTCAAGCTTACTCATCTCGAAGTATCCCAGAGTCATCACCACCTGCCTTTAAATGATTTCTGAAAATCAGCAATACTATCTGTGCAATTTTCAGTACCAAAATATACACTGCTAAAGAGTCTTCTGTCAGAGCAGTTATGTAGGTATTTCTTCATAGAAGCTTAAGGAAAAGTCCAGCAAAAGCTACAGAAGGAGCCCACGAGGCTAACCCTAATGTCTTCATATGTTTTATTTCACTAAGGTCTTCATATGTTTCATTTTATTTTATAAGAAGACTTATGAGCACCCTTGAAGAAACAATATCATCTTCAGATAAATCCTATCTTTATCTACTAGAACCAGAAGACAAATCAAATTTAGAATCCTAATTACAAGAGGAAAGATGTAAGTCCAGACACTCAATCAAAACTAAAAAAGCAATAGGGGCAGATGGCCTGAAAAGTCTTTCATGCAGTGCAAAATCCCTATATCCTTAAGATGGAAAAAAAACTTGAGACAGTTTCTAAAAGTATTTGGCCTAAAGACTTGCAACTGCTTCTGATGTTTTTCTTTACCGTGTTCAGTGTAGCATGTAATGCATTTTCTAGCAGTTGCATGCTAAATTGAGAGAATATTTGTTTAAAACATTTCTGCAAGATGAGGATTAACAATACTTCATTGGGGTTTTTTTTAAAAAAAGACAAAACCCACTCCGGGTAGCCTTTGTTAGAACTGCATTCCCTTTTAGATAAGATTCCCTATATAATTTCTTTTCCATATTTTCCATTTGGTGATGCCATATTAAAATTACAAAATAATTCATGAAGAAAAGTCAAGATGCATCCTTGAAAATTCAATTTTCCCTGGGAAATCTACATATTAACTGATGGAGGCAAAAGATAAAATAGGCCAGAAGCTTTCTCTGTCCAGCTGTAACCTTGAGAGAGGTAATTGATTCTTAGAACAATGTAATACAACTGTGTAATGATTTTTTGTTTAAAGCTATAAGCTGCTTGAAAATCATGGCCTAAAGATTTTCAGGCTTTTCAGTCCCTTCCTTTTGGCTTCAGATTTCCATAACCTCCAAGAAAGTTTCAGATGAACTGAAGTTCTTAACAGGGTCTGAAGTTAATGACTGCAAAATCCTCAGAAATAACTTGAATTTTCTAGTCCTGTTATACTGCCAAATAGTGGTAACTATCAACAGCTTCCTCAGCTAGGAACTCCTCCATAAAGTTTAAGGTCCTAAAAAGGTGAACTCCTACAACCATCGATTAATAGGATTACATGGAAATGAATTCCTGGCAGAGATGCTTAGTTTGATGTTATTTCCCTAAATATATATATATATGAAATAATTCATTCTAACTGCTGTGATCACCTCAGCTCTTTAGCAATTAGGAGGTTTCATCTTTGGGCTCAGAAGTTGACTTCTTTGACCTTATAGTTTAGGGAAAAATCCAGATGGTCTAACCTTGCTGTTGTCAGCATTAGAGATGAAGCTGAGACTAATTCCAATTAAAACCTTGCTTGCTCTTTGATCACACTAAACAAAGTTTAATTTATTTTACCTGAAGGTGTACCCTGTAAAACTCAAAAGAGTAAGTGCGACAAAGGAGAAATAGAAGTATTCATAATTTAAATGACAGAATGTTTTATACAAAAGACTGTCAAGGAATATGACAAGGCCATGAATTAAATTGAATGGAATTTAAGGACTCTAATACAGTTGGTAGAGCTAAATAAGAAAGATCAAAATCTTAGGTAAAAGAAAGGTCAATGGGAATGAAAGCAGTTAAGAGACAGATGTAAAATCACTTTTGTGATTGCCTAGCACATTCTAGTATTTTACAAATAAAAAATAATTCCCAATTAGCAGAAAATAGTTATTAATAGCATGATATAAAACAGAATTGAAAGAACTCGAAGATCAAAAGAATTGGAAAAGAAGATGGGGCAGTCTGCAAACGATTTTCCAGTTACAATTTGAGGTTCTTTTATTTCTTTTAGTGGCTGAAGTTCTCTTAATGATGAAAAAGGTAGGGAGTCTTACATAGTTCACATGGTCTTTTAGAAGTGTCAACACAAAGATGCTGTATGAAGACATCATGGAAGTTAAAATGGAGTAGCTTGAATTCTGTTTTTTTCCACTAATTTCTTCAGGAGTTTTGTGCAATATGGAACGTTTTCTCAGGTGTTTTAGAAACATAGAAACACAGAATAGTACGGGTTGGAAAGGACCTTAAGATCATCTAGTTCCAACCCCCAATGCCATGGGCAGGGACATCTCACAGTAAGCCATGCCACCCAAGGCTCTGTCCAACCTGGCCTTGAACACTGCCAGCGATGGAGCATTCACAGCTTCCCTGGGCAACCCATTCCAGTGCCTCACCATCCTCCCTGTAAAGATCTTCTTCCTCATATCCAATCTAAACTTCCTCTGTTTAAGTTTGAACCTGTGACCCCTTGTCCTATCACTACAGTCCGTAATGAAGAGTCCCTCCCCAGCATCCTTATAGGCCCCCTTCAGATACTGGAAGGCTGCTATATTTGAGTTGCTAATGGTAAATAAATTGAGTTGTTTTCCTCTCTCCAATTCATGCAGATGCACACAGCAGTCTTATAAAACATTGGAACAGCTGAAGAAATATCAAAATGCTACAAAATACTTTATCTAAATATAAAGCTTTATGCTCTAATTACCAGCAAGCTGACAAAAGATGAAACTAGAGTAGGAAAAATGAGAAGAGCCACTGAAATGTATAAAGCTGTGAGACATCCCAGGGATGGTTCTTATCTGTACCCATGTCCCTGAGATGTTCACATTTGCCTTGCATCTCATTAAGATGAATGCGCCACTTCACAAGTCTTTGGAGAGTTTCTGAAAGGGCACAGAGACATGAAAGAGAGAAATGGTAGCATTTACCTTCTGCACCATTTAATGGATATTTATTGGCATGGGGATCAGGTGCTTACATTTTGAAAAATAACACAAAGAACCACTCCAGTTCTTTGAGGTTTTTCACTTTTCTTGCCTAAACTTTCACAAGCCACTACTGAGGGTTTGTTTTTTTTTTTTTGTTATTGTTGTTCTGTTTCTTGTAATTAACAAGGGTGGCAACAACAGGAGAACTATATGAAGTTTCTATTAATGTGGTAACTCTCAAATATAGTTTCACAACAGATAATCTAAATACCTTCAGTATGCATAGATTTCTTTGAAAACCTGTTAAAGCAGCTCACTTCCTTTTTTAGTACGGATGTACTTAATGTACCTTCTCCAGATGATCTGAAAGTTGTTTGTTTTCAGAGATCATGCTGACTGAAATCCGAGCAATCCTTAAAGCAGCAGGATAAGAATGATATTAGACTAGCTTAACAGAAATTTCAGGCTGCTTATTAAAAAAGAAATGGTTGTAGGTAGAAAGAAATGGTGGTAGGTGAAGTTCTAGTGTAGCTCTAATTAGGCCAATGTAATTTCCTAGGGAGCTGTAAGGGCTTAGAAAATTTCAAGTCAATCTCCTGTTCAAAATAAACACTGGTACACTCCATACACCACATGGTGGGATCTAACCATGCTCCCTCCCCTCTGAGCCAAACTGCCTCTGGATGATGGTGAAGATTTCCTTGCTGCCTGGGACAACTGAATTTCTCTTGATGGAAAAAAGGACATCCTACAAAACCAGGGCCACTGCTGTGTCTTCTCTTTATTCTGTACGTATTCCTCCTCTGCCTTCCCATAAAGAACTGCAAAAGTAAGTCATGGTGCTATGCCTTCACTGTTAATGTGAGGAGAAAAAAGATTTTAGCAATACCTGCCATCTCCTCCAACACCTGTAAATAAGAGACTGATTGACCCCACAGTTATTTGATGGTTACATATGATGGAACAAAACTCATGCTCACAGAGACAGATACAGTAGTAAAATGACATAACCTAGTAACAAACAGTCAAAATGGACTCTTAAGTTTGTTTGTTGGCATATTAAAGCTTTAGCTTTAAGGAATCTGTACTCCCCTTAGTGAGTTGAGAACATGAGATCTGCATTCCTTTCTCATGTTTTTAAAACCATTGTCAATACTGGAGTGTGTTACAATGCCAAAAGGTAACAGACAAGTTTTCTTATTGAACTGGAAATTCTCATATTCTCTATTTTAACAATTGCTATATATAATATGGCAGTGAAAGCCTCACCTCACGATATAGCACCTCTGTCTTATGGAACAATGAAGATCTATCACTATTTTAAATTTGCATAAAGCAATTATTTATACAGGTATATAAATAACAGGTTTATTGAATAGCCTAGCTGAAATTTATCAATACTACTGAACATATGTTATTTTCATAATTTTCAGTCACTTGTTCTGGTGGTTCAAGCCTTTGACACCACAAGATTTTGGGGCACACATTGCAAACATATGAATAAGGAAAATGCAGAAGACATATATATTGTATTTTATAAGTATTTTAGCAAGTATTTAAAAGATACAGACTTTTCTTGAAGCATTTCCAGTTAAGTAGTAGTAACTTTTAAATATCCTGAAGTATGTCTAATGTGTTGTGAAGATACAACCTTCATAGAATTCTAAAAAGAACAATAATCTAGAAGATCATGTCTCTTACGCTAATATTCACTAATTCATAGTTTGCTTTGGGCATCTAGAAGTATATTTTTTTTAAATAAGTGATGTTTTTAAAAAAATAGTTTGAATTTGAGTCCAGTAAACAATTTCAAACTCATTTTTAGTGATTTTTTAATGCAAGCATCTTTTCAACTAAATCTATTTAAAAATGCATTTCCTTCTGCATACTTCTGTAGGCTTATGAAAAAAAATGCTATCCCCAAACACAACAAGCTTACATTCCAACAGTTTTATAAATGCAAATTTGCCCTAAGTGGGCATAGATTCCAACAAAACATTTTAAGAAATACTTTTAAAGTAGGTTTTACACAGAACTTTTTCAAGAAGTATGATTTTTTCCCTTCCCCCCAGTCTGATAAAATGTTTGTAATACCTGAGTATTAGTTTTCTATTAAAAATACATATTACATTAAGATTGTTCAATAGATGTTTTCATTTTTAAATCGCAGCTTCTAATGGTCCAGTCTTTTTGGTTTAAGAACTGAAGTGAAACAATAAAAATAAGCACTTTAAGCCAGCTGGGTTGATTAACTTGGCATGATTAACTGTTAGAATAAAGAAATTAGCACGCTTGTAAGCAACTGAATAAACATTCAGTCTTCATGAAACAGAGCTATATATCTATAGGCATTAATTCTGTAATTAACACAAGTGACAATAACAATGTAGAGTAGCCAAAGGCCTCTATTTACTAAAAGACTGATTTTAATAACTCACATATAAAGGAAACAAAGTTGGGATTATATCTTCTTCCTGTCTTTTAAAAATTATAGTGAAAAGAACAGCTCATGTGGAGTCATTTAACTTTTCTTTTCCTATGTTGATGTCAGCTTTGCAGTTATACTTGGCATAACAGCTTTGATTAAACATTTTATATAATTGTAAGCTTCCTGAGGGGACTCAGAATGCAACTATCAGGTGCTTGGGTTACATTCCAGATGGCAAGAGATCTGCTCAGCTTCACACTCCTCTTCCCACTGATGATACTAAACCACAGTGGAATTAATTTGCAAGTAATTCTGGAACCATCAGGTTGAATTTCAGAGAATTTAAAAAAAAATCAGAAAATCAGCTTTTAAAACATGATGATTTGTAGTTATTTTTTTAGCAATTCCCAGGCCTCCCCTTGACTAATTTTTAAACCCCTGTCTACAAATATTATACTCTAAAAGCACTGCTGTTGCATTTAGTTTACAAGTGAACTGAAAGGACTTCTACAATTAATCCCTTCCCACTTTCAATTTAACATTTAGCTAAATGGATAGTAGCATCAACAACATCTAGATGCAGATAAGTATAGCAACGGAATGAAGAGAAGTCAGCCCATATTCAGATTAATTTGGGATACCATCACACCTGGCCACGACCTAAACTTTCTTTACCACAGAAAGTTAGCTTCTGCAAGAGAAGGGAAGCTGGGGGGCATCTAATCTCACCTGCAGAAATAGCAATGCAAAGGTACACCTTAAGGATGTTTGGGGACAAAGCTAGGGATACTGCTTCTGTATATTCCAGAGAGATGCTTCAGATGTGGACAGCTGGGAGGACAATCACAACAATCACTCTCTGAGGACAATCACAACAATCATTCTCGGAAATCTCTAATAACCATGTTCATCTGTTTGCCATTTCCCTGATTCTAGTGAGCTGCTGACTGGCCATGCTTGTTTCTGACTTGCAAGTAGAACATTTTAATGTGTGCTTATACACGCTTAATGATTGAGCTGGACTGGCTTCTGGAATTTTCCTATCCCACAAAAATGGGACTTGAACACAGTGGAGGTATTTCCATACAAAGCTTCACTCCAAAAATTCTCACTAGTGACTGAAGATTCCTAAATTCACTGTTCTGAGTTCAGATCCACTGCATCTCATTGTGCACAAAATTGAACCAGGCTGATCTAAGTGCCTGTTTAGCCTGAACTGGACAGTCTTTTATTTCAGCACCCTAAAAGACTTCATCTGCTGTAGTTCAGGCTTAACACAGCATAAGAGCAGCTTAACCCTTCCCATGCCAAGCAATACATGGCTGTGACAGCTTGAGAATGCCTGAAAAAGAGCAAGTGGCTATAGAGGACTGAGTACTGGTTTTGCATTTCATCAAAGTAATAATAACAACAATGTGATTCTTCTGCAAGAACTCTTTGAAAGTGATACCCAGTCAGAGGGGAGGAGTTTGAAAAGATGTTTTTTCCCTGACCTGGAACCAGAGTTTTGTGCTGCAATGCAGAATGAGAACTAAAGCTCACTACAAAGAGGTTGCTCGCTAAAATAAAGGCTCATCAGAGCTACTGCTACGTGTGGATTCACTCAAAGTTATTGCAGCAGACAACAGTAGAAGTGATGACTGCAGTGAAGTTAATGCCTGATAACCAGGATGGAGAATAACAAACACAAAAGTAATCTGTCACCCCAATTCCTTCTGTTCATTCTGTATTATCGACTTTTTTACTGGTAACAGGGGAAGGAGGAAGAGGAAATACGTACACAAAATTTAGACTGACTTGCTTTTTCTGTCAAAAGCTACAGAGTGAATGGCACACCTTTGAATGGACTTCACTGTTACACCAGTAGACTAGTTTTCAGCTGAAGTTACATCAAAACACTGTCTGACAGAATTCATTACCCTCTGTAAAACAATCAAGAAATTTAACTGTGGGTAGTAATTTGAAAAATTAACAGTAATCTAATGTCAGACTGTCTTACCAGTGTAAGATAAGACTGAGCAACTCTTGGATCTCAGGTTATTTCAGGACATGGCTATTCCAAACCCCATTTCCCTCTGCAGAAGCAGAAGAGAGAGCCATTGCAGTGGAGCATCTTAGTATAGTAACATTACGAACATGAACAAATTAATTGCATGGAAAGACCTCTACTTTCTTATCAATATAATTTGCAGATATTACCTTTGACTGACAGGAAAAAAAAAAACTTAAAGCAGTATTTCACAGTATGTGATTCTTTGAATTAAAAAATTAATGTTAAACACAGAGTAAAGGTGAGATGAATCTGATCCTGGAAGATACGGATAATGAACTGCAACACATTAAAGCTTCTGAAATCTCAAAAAAAATTAAAAAGAAAGGTCAATAAAGGATTTACTCAATTTGCTGATGGGTAACATTTTAATGAAAAATAAATCGTCTGTTCTATCAGATGATTAAAATGTCATGCCTCAACTATACTCTAGATCTAGCAACATAAATGGAAATTAAAAAGAACATAATTTCATCTCTGATATATTTAATAGTATGTGGCAAGTATAGGTTTTAAACAGTAATGTATAGATTTAAAATGTTTTTCACTAAAATAATGCCTAGTAACTAATATTGTAATAATAGGAAAAGTCACATAAAGTTAAAAAATTAATATATACACAAAAGGATACATCTTACTTAAATTTTAAGTTTGAAGTCTGTTTTGAAATAACTATGACAGACATTTAAAGGTATTTGTATACAGTACTAATATTTTTGTGTTCTTAGAGCTGAACATTAGTTGTAAGATTTCGATCCATCAGTCTGGCTTTTAAACTATGATAATACCAGTCCTGAATTTGAATAAAGTCTTGCGGACATAAGCTTCAGCAACTACTTAAATAGAACTAACGAGCGATTCCCTCTTCTGGAGTTCCTAAAAAGATCTTTGTCCAAGAGAATAGTCAAAAATGGATAGAGCTCTGTTAGACTGGAAGGAATCCCTCATTAACACTACCAGGCAGGATGGTGGACTTCTGGGGGTGATGGTTTTGCTCGCAATTCAGCTGATTTCAATTTATGAATTTCCTTTTCTTTTACTAACTTAGAAAATTCCTTAAAGAGATAAAAAATTTCAAAATAATCTCTGAAATTATTCTCTAAATAAAACCGTAAATAAATGTCTCATCCCATCTAGAAACTGCTATGCAATTATGTAAACGTTCAAAATTTCAGAAAGTTAGACTGCAATGCAATAATTACTGAGACTTCATTGGATGTCCACAGACTTTTAATGTTGATATACTATAAAAAGTAACTATGATTAATCTGTTCATGCAAAATATTATTCTCTTTTCCCATCAGAAGTATATAAAGAAGTGAAAATTAACAAATCATTTTAAGCTACACTAAATCTCCATATAAAACTATTTTGGAACCAAAGCATCGTATATTTATTCATACTCATGTTTTGTCCCTGACAAGACTTGTCACAAACACCCAGGAAAGATCATATTCCTAGCTCACTTCAGAGCAATCTTTATACTTCTGGGGATTTTTGTTTTATCAGTCCTTCTGAAATGCTTTAATGGAACACAGTAGAAGCTTGCCTTCTGTTCTTGGATATATATGCAGATGTAGTGATGCTACAATACTGATGTCTACCTGTACAGCTTTTCCATGCAGTACTTATTTAAATAATAAATATCTGAAACACAATTATTTTTAAAGAAGTTATGCATCTATTGTGTGTCTTCTGCATTTTGAATCTGCCAAGGTCTTCTCTGTTCAGTTTTACCACCTTTTCCCTACCACTGAAGTAGAAAAGATGATTATAACCTACAGTGAGATAAAATGGGAAGTCCCACGAAGAAATTTAATTGATCATTAATTACATGAATAATTTCATAAATAGATTCCTCTTTTTTTTTTTTAAGAACTGTAATCAATCTGATGCCAAAGCTGTCTGCTTGACTTGCCCATAATTAAAAGTATTCAAAATATCTGTGAGAAAAGATGAATTGATAATGAAACCATCTTAATGCTTATAGGTTTTTTTTCTCTTTCAATGCAGACTTGCATTACCTATTGCTTTAGATGGTTCAGGAGGCACACATGAACATTCCAAATAAGTATGTGGCAGCTTCTTAGGAATTTACATTATATCTTTCAAAGAGCAATTATGGGTCAGATGATGCC
Organism: Psilopsiagon aymara; assembly: GCA_024733675.1. Taxonomy (NCBI): domain Eukaryota; kingdom Metazoa; phylum Chordata; class Aves; order Psittaciformes; family Psittacidae; genus Psilopsiagon; species Psilopsiagon aymara. The sequence goes on along the minus strand of JANRGW010000439.1, from coordinate 33,502 downwards.
TGGCTTCTGTGAAGCTGCATAGAGCTGCAGAAAAGGATAAATCTCAGGATCTTGTTTTGAACACCCATCTGGGAAAAACAGCAGCTCTGATACTGAGTAACACAGCTGTTCTTTCTGCATTTTTCCTCTGAGATAAGTTTCTGGACTGCTTGGATGATCCTTGGGAAGGGAGAAGGAAGCTAATTTTCTGCTATTTCTTAACAAATGTTGCTTGAGGTGCACATTATCTGCATGCTGTGCCTTTGGGAAGTCATTGAAAGGACATGTATTTTTCTAAAGGATTCAAAAAGGAAGTAAACTTCATGCTGGGTTTGTCAAAATACTGTTTTTTTTGTAACTGTCTAGTGTAAACATATCTGACGCTTTCAGATGTTCCTGTGTAAAGAAATCTGGGAGAAAAGTAAATCTGTAGCTATACTAAAAAAGAGGAAGGAAGTTGGGAAGACGATAAGGAAAAAGGCAATTTTTGGTTCCATGACTAAGAGAAAGAAAGGACAAGTCATCCTTCTAAATACGGTACAAACATTAGCATAGTCTTTATCCTCAAGGCAAATGAGACAGCTCAGACTGGCAACGCAAACCTCTCAAGGCAATCAGCAAATACAGGCTCTGCATTTTTAGGACTGAGGCTCTGAAACTGCATATCCAAAAGATCCATCAATTATTTACTGAAGTTGGCAGAAGGGCAGCTTTTTTCCTCAAATAGAACTTCAGTGAAAACCCACAAATACTCAACCTTTTCTAAGAAAAGCAACAATGTATGTTCATTTTTTCCATATGGCCCCTTGTACCTGTACCTTATGTCAAAAATAATTTTATGACATGGACTTTCACAGTGAAGAGAAAGACTTTAAAGATAATGAGAAAATATAGCAAAATATGCAACAGAGCAAGCAAAGGGAGAGCTAGTCATAGCTGGATGCTATTTTGAGGGGAATTTGTTATTGAATAAGCTTACAATTAGAGAGTATCTGTCAGCTATGACAAAACATTAAGGAAGAATGAATGAAAGTTTGTACTACAGTGAAAAATATAGTTCATAATGAGCAGAGTACAAAATTATCTCCTGTAGACCCTCAGAAGAATAGTAGGTTGTATCATATGAGGAACAAACTAAATGTGTTTATTTATGAACACAGCCACATCTGACTGAATCCAAGTGAAAAGAGTGACCTTGTGCTTTTAGTCTCATGAGCAGTGCAGATTGACACTTTTGGGCAGCTGAAACCACAGAGCTAAATATTCATTAGAGAATACACACATTACAAATACAGGTAAACAATGAAGCATTCCTAAGTGTACATTTTCCAAATATGTTCAATTTTTTCCTAATTCAGAAGGTTTAGCTGAATTTATTTTTGCTGGAAAATGTCACGAACAGCCTACCTGTACTGCTTGTGTTCCTTATTTTCGGTATTGTTGTTGGAATTATTTGTCAATAAAGAAACCAAGGAGAAGAAAACAGAGAATGAGACTATGTAACTGTTTTTCAAGAAGTACTTGCCAAAATACACACATCCTGAAATTACAGTTTAAGATGTAAAATTTTTCCTGTACAGACCTTGTATAGTGAATAATATGCAGATACATCTAATGTGATTTTTATATTAATTTTAAGCAACTAATAATTAAAAAAATATTCTGAAACCCCAAGAATTTTCACATGCAACTGGAAAGTTTCTGTGTAATTATAATCATGGATAATCTTTTGACACAGAAATCACAACAGCATGGCTTTAACTTTTATTCATGGAGTTGTTTCAAAGTCTGGTTATATCTCTAACCATATTAGTATTCTCTGTGCATCCCAGAACTACCTATATAGCACCTTTTAATCATTTGTCACTTACTAAAAACTACAGGAAAGGTTAATGCTGCCCTTTTATATTCTGTGCATATCTTTTGCCAGAATAGCCAGATAGCAAGTTCCTTCAGCTGAGTCCCTACCCGGTTGCTGTGGTATGCCTGTATTCATAGGACAGTGACAGATTTCCACCGTCAGTTATATCACAGGTTAATGCTATACCAACAAAAAGACATAGCAGCATCGCTGACTGAAGCACATGATAAACTGAAAAGCACCAATGCATTTTAAAAAAGAATTGCAGTAAAGCAGCTCTAAATCTGAGTAACTGCTATATGGCTGCGGCTATAACCAGGAAAATTTGTACTTCTGCAGACTAAGCCAGCAGTGATACAGTGAATTGGAACTGCCCAACTTGCTCATCTTCTCCTTTCTGCCTGTTAAGAATCACTATTTTTGCATTTCCACTGTCTTTATTCTTTAATATAATTCTACACTGGAGATCAAAATGTGGGGGAAAATGTTTCCTTAACAATATCAAATAAGTTATTAAAACTAAAGTTGATTTTATTGTCTTGGCCTCTAATACTTCCAAAGCATATGAATTTCCCCTAATTGTACCCAAGGAATTGAAAATGCAATGCTGTTGTGCAATTCTGCAATTAACATACTTTATCTAATGACATTCAAATTAAGTATTTTCTGTGGGCTTTATCTCTAAAAGTCAGGTTTATTTTTTATTTTCCAGGACAAAGCAATACTAGTTTTACATTCCAATTGAAAGCAGTCATTGTAGCAGTTTCCAGTTAATACTTTCCTCTCTGCTTATGTGTTTACACATCCCTTGGCATATGTCTCCCTTCTTGAAGCAGCTCAACATTTACCCTGTCTACAGTGTAAGTCTAAGAAGGTGATCAACTGCTGTGACTCAAGTTATGAAGGCAAGGGAGTAAAAGATTAGGATATTCTCATATTTACTTATATTCCTTCTTATCACTTCCTTTCCTCATCAACCATACTGAGCCCACACATGCTAGGAAGCAGACAGTAGCAAATGGTGTGCCTCAGGAGAAGCTGTGTTCAGGAACATGATCACTGTGTTTGTCCAATAAGCCAGTGCTGTTCAGTACATAATGCTTCTTAGCTGCATCTACCACAGGAAAAAGCTATAATCAAAAAGCTTGTATTTGATTTAAAAGTGGATATGTCAGTCAAAATAAATGAACAATTACACTCTGTTTAATCAATTTTGGAAGGAGACTATATTATCTTGTATTCATGAAGATGCAGGACACAATAAAAAGGAGTCTGACTGAAAAATTATTCATGCAAGCAACTTGTAACTATGGACAATGCTTTTCTCTCACCCAACAAAGCCTGCTCTCCAGATCCTTTTTTTTTTTTCTTTATGGATGAAACATCTTGCCACCTTAACATGATTCATTTTGTTGAATAACATAATATATATAATGAAAAGTTTATTTATGTTTTGATACAAAAGAGCTTTTGCATAGTTGCAACAGAAAGACAGGAAACTAGTATCAAATATAAAATTTTGGCACTCATTCTGTAGATTAAATCCAGTTAAGCTTTCACAGAGCATCTGCAAAGGCTTCCTCAAACTCTCCCAATGTTTGCTTTGGTGTGAACTGGGTTCATCCCTCTAAATGATGATAGCTGTCATCAACTTAAAATTATTCACACTTAATGAGGTATAGGAAAGACCTCAGCATTTCTGAGGTTAGAAGAACAGACATGGTGTTATATTCTGTCACCTGTCATGAAGGTATGATACATATACAGCTACTAAAATAGCCTTAAATTGATAATAGGTCTCAACGCCACTGAATGGTAATGGCTATGAACCCCACATTTCAGGCCATACTCTTCTGAGTATTCTGAATAGAGAGCAGCAGATAACTTTCCTGGTACAAATAACACTTGAATAAACTAACAGATTATTAAATGCAATGTTTTAAATCCCCTTATGACCAGTTTCTGACCTCAGTCATACTGCTACCAATCTACTTTAACATCCCTGTAATTCATTAATCAGTATTTTTTTACACACGGTTCCAAGGATGTATGAAATACTTCTTTTATAGTGTGTTTTATAAAAAGAAACCATCAGTGTTCCCCTGAATCTCTACTAGAACTACTTAGTCTCCTTCCAAAATTGATTAAACAGAGCATAATGTTCATATATTTTGACTGACATATCCACTTTTAAATCAATCAGTTCAGTCTTCTGGATTCCAGGATGCTAATAAGACATCTGGACATCCATGAAAATAAAAACCAGTAGTTATTTGTTCACATGACTGCCCAGGTAGCAAAGTCTTTATCTATCCCAGGATCTACTGGAGATAGTGATCAATGATAGCTGCAGGCTGCAGACTCAGTTATTCAAATTCATGTACAAATTTTGCATTCTAACATAAGACCATGAAGATACTATGGTAATTATCTCCTGTGTGCTGTCTTCACTTAACAGTGTCTCAGTCATTTGCTGTTTCCCAGCATTTCAGCACCCCTGTAGGACTTTCGCCAACCTTCCCCCTTCTTCCCTTCTCAAGCATGGTGATTTTCTACAATGCCTCTGATCCCTTGAAAAGCTGAAATTTTACAGTAAAGTATTCTCAATTCACTGGAACCAGAAGAAGATAAATAAACTCACTGCCTGAAGAAACATAACATTATTGTGGGCCATATTAACAGGAAACTGCAAAATCAACTCTCTTCCTTGGTTCATCCTCATTGTCTCCACATGCACGCAGAATCATCTGCAGAAACACATTTACGTGAAAGTACACAAACACAGAGGCTTACTTTTTGCATCTTGTAAATAAATATGAATATTTGCAATGCATTCTAAAAAATAAAGTACACATTATTTTATAGCTAATTCTTTTTACAATACTTGAGATTTAATTCTTAGCTGTACCACCGTCAGCTTTTTGACACATAGGGAATATCGTCTAAGAGGAACCTTTAGTTTGCCACATAGAATACCCTGACTATCTGAAATGGCCACAAATGTCACCTTTTTCAATTACGATTGTTGAAGATTCTTTTCAATATTTCTATAGATCACGAAATTACAAGTATAAACTAGAAAAAGACTGTAAGAAAAAACATATATTTTACCATATATGGATCATTCCAAAACAGACTTTTGTTCAGTTTGTAAGATGGGGAACAAAGCTCAGCAACAACTAGCAGAATTTTTTCAAAGACCATCCGCGGGTCCTGAAGGAGCTGGCAAATGAAGTTGCTAAGCCACTGTCCATCATATTTGAAAAATCATGGCAGTCAGGTGAAGATCCCAAAACTGGAAAAAGGGAAATATACCCACAGCCCAGAAAGCCAACCGTATCCTGGGCTGCATCAAAAGGAGTGTGACCAGCAGGTCAACTGAGGTGATCCTGCCTCTCTACTCTGCTCTCAGGAGACCTCACTTGGAGTATTATAGCAGTTCTGGTGTCCTCAAAGGAAGACATGCAACTGTTGGAACAAGTCCAGAGGAGGACCATGAGGATGATCATGGGACTGAAGCACCTCCCAGATGAAGATAGGCTGAGAATGTTGGGTCTGTTCAGCCTGGAGAAGAGAAGGCTGTGTGGAGACCTCATAGCAGGCTTACAGTATCTGAAGGTGGGCTACAGGGATGCTGGGGATGGACTATTCGTTAGGGACTGCCTATCAGACAAAGGGTAACAGGCTAAAAATTAAACAAGAGAAGTTTAGCTTGGATATAAGGAAGAAGTTCTTTACTGCAAGGTTGGTGAGGCCCTGGAATGGGTTGCCAAAGGAAGTTGTGTATGCTCCATCACTGGCGGTGTTCAAGGCCGGGTTGGACAGAGCCTTGGGTGACATGGTTTAGTGAGGGGTGTTCCTGTGCATGGCAGGGGGGTTGGAACTAGATGATCTTAAGGTCCTTTCCAGCCCTAACTATTCTATGATTCTATGATCTGTAAGACAGAAAACTTACATATTAAGAAGAAATTTGAAAAAAAAAGTATATAATAGTACCAACCAGTGACGCCTATCAAAATGTGTCCCACTGACAGAAAACGTACTGCAGCATTCCTCAACACAAACCAAACATTTTGTTGGTACTTAAGAATGGAAACTCTAATAGCTCTTTAATCTTATTACACTTCCTGATATTAACATTGATTTATGATAATAAAGCAATTTCCTTTTCCTATAGTTTTTGTATCAAGCAAATGATGCTTCTTTATAATTCATTAAAGTAGATACATGCCCTGTGTCTGAGTTGTCCATTACACTAACATTTTATTCTGAAACAAATCCCAGAGGCCTGTCAGTGGATACCAGATGGAATTGATGAACGCATGAGAAGGGCTGCCTTTATTCTTTTTAGTGGCTGGAAAACTTCTCAAAGTAATATATGTCTTGCTCATGTATTCATCACTCATTTCTGATGTACTCTGAGTAAGTCTCGAGTTAGAAAGAACCTACACAGAAATGGACCTGAATGCATATTCCCTTTTCAGGGAAGATTTATCCTTCCAAGAGGTTAAACAAAAGCATTGGGACCATTCACTGAGCACTGCTGATCACTGCCTGTAAGGATGTGAACTTCACTGACTTTGTGGAAAGTCAGTGACTATGGAGATACTCAGGACTTTGATGCTAAAACTGACCTTTGATAATTAGTTAGAAGAAGAAAAAAAAGCAGTCTATTACATGCATGAATAACCTTATCTTAATTGCCAGCAAATGAAACCAGCCTTTTACCTCAGACTTCCACATATTGACCATAAAAAGTTATCTTTGTGACACTTGCAGGCAACTGAAACTCAGAGAGCCAATTAAGATGAGTAGAGCCAAATGGACACATTTTGACACCGGGAAGAACAGACTGTGAAAGAACAAATACTTTGATCTGAACCCCAGCCTGAGTAAGAGGGCACATATAATGAAACCGCATTATAAAGCACTGAGTCTGGCATTAAACAGTTGCCAAGAAAAGGAGACTGGGTTCCTTTCACTTCAGTAAAAATGTGAGGCTCAGCATTGTGCCAGTTCAAGATTTCGATTTATTTTCACATCCGTCTCCAGAATGAAATGAGACAGTATTATGACATTAATGGAATATTCAAATAAATTTTACTGTATTTGGAAGAGCCCTCCTTTGAGTTCAGAACCTGCAGGTTTTATTATTTCACTCATCACAGAAGTTTGCAATGACTTGGTTTCCTCTGTGCTCTTTTAAAGGATGGTGTGTAACAGCCTTGATTTTGAGTAGGGTTTATGGAATGCCATTTTCTTCAGGTTTAGATCTCGTTTGCAAGAACTATTCTTTATACCATTCTTCTCTCTCATCCAGCTCTGTTTTCATCTGCATGAAGGTCTTCCTGAAACCCCTGAGTTTCAGAAGTTGTATGAATATGGCTGCTTTTCAAGTAAGCTTCGGTTCAGTGAGAATTTCAAAATTTCACAGCGGGGTTCTTAGTTTCAGTTTGGAGCAGGCAGCTTGAAGTTTCCAATAGGAAAATGTAATGCAGAGCTTTCAGTTCTACAGAATGAGATACATGGCTATGCACACACCTCAGTAGTTCTCGCAGTCTGAAAGGGTCTTCCTCTCTAAAGGTGAACCTACTCCCTAATAACTACTGCTTTTCCACAGTGGTTTAACCATTTTGGATTATGAAAACATCAACTATTTCAATTCTCCATTGTCCTGGGTTCGGCAGTAGCAGTCATTTTTCTCCTTCTTGGTAGCCGGTGTGGAGCTGTGTTTTTTTTTTTCTTTAGACTTTCGGCTTGTGAGCAGTGTTGATAACACCAATGTTTTAGTTACTGCTTAGTACATTTTGGTCTGGCCAAGGAC
>JANRGW010000439.1:0-17826 GCA_024733675.1 Psilopsiagon aymara | reverse complement strand
TTTCAAATATGATGGACAGTGGCTTAGCAACTTCATTTGCCAGCTCCTTCAGGACCCACGGATGGATTTCATCAGGTACCATGGACTCGTGTGTGTTCAGGTTCCTAAGATGGTCTCAAACCAGATCCCCTCGTACAGTGGGCCAAAGGTCTTCATTGTCACAGATCCTGTGTCTGCCTTCCAAGACTTGGGTGGTGTGGTCAGAGCATTTTGCAGTGAAAAATGAGGCAAAGAAGTCATTAAGAACCTCAGCCTTCTCCAAATCCATGTTAGCCAGTTCTCCTGATAGCTTCCAGAGAGGGTCCACATTGTCTCTAGTCTGTCTTTTATTTGTAATGTACCTATAGAATCTGTCTTGTTATCTTTAACATCCCTACCCAAGTTTAATTCTAACTAAATTCTAAGTCTTTTCTCTTCTCTGAAGCTACTAAACTGAATGTCCTTTGCATCCCAGCTTTATAAACCACAAATTAAATTGATTCTTGAGTGGACTTAAATTACTGAGCCTTGATGTTTTCCAAATTTCCCCAGGAATCCCATAATTTTCATACAAGAACCTTTCTTTTTATTCATTATATAAATCTAAGAAACAGAAACCATTAGGTGTTCCCAACTAGGACTGTCATTTTGTACATAAACAAGTAAAATCACCCATGTATCTTAATTTTCAGTCTTCTAAAGGAAAGATCCTCTTAGTTCAGAGCATTTCCAAATAACCAAGCCTACATGATACACAGACGGAATAATCTGCTTCCTGTAGCAACAATTCAAGAAAGCATGTGTTATATCTTCTGAAAGTATTGTTATTTAGGAACAGGGATTAGTTTTCAAACACCAGTGGCAAGATTTGACATCTATATACTTCAATATAGATCACTGTTGTTGATATACCTATGGTGATATTTTGCATATTCTTTCATTTGATAGTGTTACTTTTAATGCAGAGCATGTGTCCCGCTAGTAATGATTTACTACTGGTGTTGACTAAGCATTTAAGAAAAGCTGTTTCTGTAATATTCACAGAACTACTATATTTTTTCATTAATGAAAAAAGTCAAATTTCAAGGAATTATAAAAGACAATTAGTAAGCAGAAAATACATCTATTGCCAACATTATGCTTTTTCAGTGCCAGTTAAGAAATAACACATGGACAAAACCAGACAGGCTGCTAGCTGGCAACCAGGTAAGTGAACAATAAAGAGAGAATATTTTAACAATTAAAGTATGGGTTTGTTATGTCAGGCTGCTGATGGGTTTCTGAAGAGATGCAAGATGAAAGAGGGGTGAAGAGTCATCTTGTTATTGATAAATGCAAAGAAACAGGCAATAACAATAGTGGTAATGTTGGACTTGCTGGTTTTCTGTCTGAAAAAGACAGCAGACTCCTACACAGACAGGGAAATAAAAGCAGGAGGCAGAAAATGTTACATACGCTTAAAAGGCCACTTAAAATACTTGAGGTATGAATATCCAGATGAGCTATCACTGTGGTGCATGCACAATATTGTTTGGCCTATCAGGAAATAACATCACATAGCTCCTGCGTGTGACGGTGCAGCTGGTGTGGTTTTGTTCATACTGCTAACCACAAAAAGTCACGTGTCTGTCGCTGGCTTCTTCTGCAAGATACACCCCATTCTACAAACACAAATTTGGGGCTTTGCCAGAAAGGGTCCAATACTGAGGAAAGAATAAGCAGAACCAGCAGGAGTGTGCACTGCTCCCCAGAAGCAGTGCTTCTGATGACAAGCACCAAGCACTCAATACAAAGGGCTGCCACAGTCTCTGAAACAGTTTGCTTGCCTGGCAATTAGATCAGCATATCTGGGATGCTTTAAGCAACTCAATATCAGTGCTTCCGCATCATGGGATTTTGTTTCAGAATTCTCTGAATTCAATAATAATTTTGAATCAAAAGAGATTATTCCCAAAGTAAAACAGGCTGTTTTTCAACTCCCCATGTTTGCCACTATAGGCATTTATTGTGCCAGCTGCACTGAAGAACAAGGCATAAGATGGTATTATATCAGTTACATTTCTGCCTACATTATGTGTCATTGACTGGATATTTCAGTTCCCCAAATTCAGTAAACTGTCATCAGTACTGCTGCCCCACCACCAAGCTCTGATGAATTACTGAATGCTACATTGCCCATTCCTTCAATTACATGTTGTGAGGTCTGTGATTCACCTGTGCAGTACTTCATTGACAACCTTGTGATGTACTACTGCAACAGGCTGCCAGATCTACCTGTATCAAGTCTGAATATTCACTTTCCTCCTTCGCCAATCAAGTTCTGAAAATAACTGCCACATATCCATCACCAGAACATGCTCTTCCTTAACATTAAGAGGAAAATCTGCTTGAAAAAATATTCAGAGGGGAAATATCCCTATTCTTGCTGAAGACTGTTGAGCAATCTTAGCCACATTGCAGCATGTTGCAGAAAATTCTGAGTTTCAAGCATATCCTGAAAAAAGTGATAAATGAGTGTATCACTAGACAGATTATTCTGTGTGATATGCAAGACGCCATTCAAGAAGCTGTTGTTTCAAATCTGTGTCAATGCCCCTCTGTTTTTCAAAAAAAATTCCAAGACTGTGGAAGACTTTTACTTGAGATGAGTCAAGATCACAAACACCTACTGCAGCAGTAGTGCTCTTTGTCAGGTGTGACTAATGAGTTACCAGGTTCTGTCATATCTAGAAACAGACTTGAATTTCTATTGAATTTGAGGACTTTGCAATAAACCTTGCTGATTTAAGCTATCACCATCAAATGATCAGGCTGAATAAATGATGCAGAGTTAAACTGCCTTGCAAAGGCATACTGGCCAACAAGGCTCATCAGACCCCTCACCTATAACAGGTCATGTCCACAGCTAGGCAAGGACAGTCTGAGCAGCAGTGCTATAGCATGGACTCCACCTATGTCTCTGTTGAATGTACAGGGGTTTATTCCACTGATTCACAACCTGACTCTCCTTGTTCTTGTTACTCAAGAAAGACACATTGCTGCTGTGCTTGGGGTACACAGAGAGTTGTAGTCTCCCAAGAAACTTGCCCACCTAAGGGAGGTAGACATTGCAGAAATGTGCTACATGTTCATGTTGGAGATGGGCATTTCATACAAGGAGAAGGAATATTTATGTAGAAGGGAGACTAAAATTTTGGTGGATAGGATGAAAGTTTACATAACATATAAGGGAGATATTAAAAATACAGATGGAAGAGGTAGAATTAGATTTATAGATTGTCCCAGGAACCTCCTAGATAGACCAGGCAGTAGAGGCAGGAAATAGGAAGTATGTTTAGTTTTGCATACTGTGAGCAACTGTACAACTGCTGACTGTCCCAGTGGTGGTGTAGAGTTAGCTACGCACGGAATTAACCTGTGTTAATTGAGCTTCACTGCATGTGGGTTAATTACCACGTTGCTCTGATAAAGCAGTTCTGTGGATCTGCTGTGGAGTCACTCCTGTTATCAGTGGCCAAGGTCCTGGCTAAGATATGAAAGACTAGTGTTGGGGACGTTTTAATCACACTACTGCAGGAAATCTGTCAGCATGCACACTATAGGTTTCCAAAACATGTAGTTCTTTCAAATGACCTGGTGTAGAGGAAACAAAGACTGTCCAGCCAATTTGTATTCTTCTGTGCTTATGGGGTTAAGCATGAGTCAAGTGACGAGAGGATGCCATCTCTTCCAATTCCCACTCACTTCTTCTCTCAGTAAGTGTCCTCTGCCAAACATGCACTGAATAGCGATACATACTTTTCAGACCCACTTAGTTTCAGAGCCAGGAGGGATGAGTAGATTTCAGTATCTGCCTCTTTACTAGCTGTTGGCAGGAAGAGGATCATTGCAGGAATAAGAACACAGAAACAACAGACTTAACAGAAAATCAAGATATCTTTGCAGAACCCTGTAGAAGGCTTGAGAAGATGAACCTAAAGGTAAAGATACAAGTATTGAAAGTGAGTGAAAGAAAGAAGGAATGAAAACTATTGTTTGGAAGACTTGTTACTGATGAAAACTTTTGATAAGATTCATATCTAATAGATTTATTTGGGCTGCTTCTAAAGCCTAAGAAAAGTAAGGATCATGAAGCAGGGACCTTCAGGGCTCTTATTCCACTCCTGCTTTCTCCCTCCTCTTTTTCCACTCTGCTTCTCATATCTTCTCAGCTTGGCCATGCCTTTGTAAGCTTCTGGTGACACCTTAATGATATGATAATCCACTGGGGCAACATCCACAAGGTGAAACTGATCACTAAGAACAGAGTCCAACCCTCATCACAGAAGTGCTGAGAGAGAAAGCTGCATCTCTTTTTTGTGTGTTCTGTGTACACTTTACAGGCTTGTAGCTGTAACACATTTTGATGAGCCTAAAAGATGTGGTGCCTACCCGAGATGGGTGCCTAACTCTCTCAAGTACATACTGCATACAGTAAATTAGCCCGCCTGGTCTGAAGCAACTGCATAATGATCAAATGTAGGCACTTGGCTTGCATGGTCAGCTAATTTCCCATCTTCCTGTCTTCGGACTGAAGGAACTTAAACCTTCTTAAAATCAACACAGAGGAAGTCCTACAATACACAGTAAAAAAGAAGCTGGAGATACATATGCTGGATGGGTACTGCTGAAGACAGTGATAGTAGATTGACCTTAATGGGAGGGAAAGGCATAGGACGATGCAAAAGGTAGTAAAATAGTTATTTTTACCAACAGTGCATGGGAATGGGAAGGCTGATGTTGGAAGAGTAGTCACTAATGCTGACAGGCTACAAGTAGAGATGAAAGAGAAAAGGCAGATTAAACAGGCATAGATGAAATGTAGCTAGTTATGGTTGGGAAGGGCAATGATTAACTGATTGAGAGCCACTCAGCAAGAGACGATCTTTGTGAACACACAGCTCAAATGAACTTATAATTTGCACAAAAGCTGCTTGAAACAAGTGTGAAAACAGGTCACAACTGCAACAGCCCAAAGTAGCATGAATAAGTAAGCAGAGCATGTTCTGCCGCGAGGAAGAGTCAGAAATCTAAAATCTGAACAGATGTAGGAGTGTGAAATACTTGTGAAGTGCTCTCATAACAGAAATAAGTATATATCTCCTCCCTTCATTCTTCTTTTATATATCATAATTTACTAAGGATTATGATGAAAGTTACAGGAAACTGAAGACAAATAGTTAATTTTAAGGGCAGAAACTTCTCTGACTTTTCTGGTGATTGTGAGCTGATAATGAGGAATTCTGAAAACTAAAGATTTAAATGTGAAACACCTTCTTTACTGCCACATGTTTCAAAAACAAATGCTACCTATGGTCTTATTAGCAACATCAAAGCTTTTGAAATTTTTGTGGAAGTCTTACATTTACCATTTGGCTCAAAAGACACAGAGGAAGGCTCTTCAAAGCCTTTGGGAATATATCACAAGCACAGTTACATATCTTAAAAAGAAAATGTCCTGGCCTTGTAACAAAAAGACCAGCTTGCACATTATAGCCAAGTCCAAAGAGACATATGCAGGTGGGTTGAATTACAAGTGGATTAATGGGCAAAAACACTGATGCCAGTGTTTCCATTTCAACAGGAGCCTACTATATATTAGATGAAAAAGTTGGAAATCATTCAAAGAAAAATTTGCTGGGTATTTTAAAAGCAACTATCATTTTAGCATATTATGTAGAACCAAAGGCCAGAGGAAAAGTTTACTATTTAAAATGCCCTTTTTTTTTTTTTTTTTTTTTTTATCCTTGTTCCGACAGTCCCTGGCAGAAATGGTGAAAATGTAGATTTTAACCTTTCAGGTATCTACTTCATGTAATTTCACAGACTGTAATATTACACTGCTATATTTCTCTGTGAGGTAGTTGATGTTGATGATGAAATAAATGACAGCTTATGATTACAGAGGTAATGCTGTTGACTGACCAAGAATTTTATTATAGGCTTTTCATGGAGAGAATACAAAAGATTTCAAAGCTGTAACCTGGTAGGTGAAGTCATCCTGGGTAGAGTGTTTCGATACACTGTTATTTCTATCATGGAAGTAACCAAAAACCATAAAGCTTTTTACATGATGTGAAAGCTTGATTAGATCTTACATCCTGGAATATAACTCAAATATAAACGGTTATGCTAAGAATTTGAAATGATGTATTAAAAATAAGTAATTAAGAAAATACATATGAGTAGCACAATTTACAATTTAATTTCATTTAAAAGCAACAGGAGTACATCTCAAAAGTGTATTTCTATTATGCTGTTCCCAAATGATTATGTCTAAGGTAGTCTATAAATAGAAAGCTAACTCACAAGACACAGATAGGACTTTGTGGTTGACAATCAATGGGCCTGGCAGGGCTAATGACGCCTTCTGTTATCATAAAATACTGTTACATATATAAGTTTATAATTGCCACTCCAAAACACATGGCATGTTATGGCAAACCATTAAAAAACAATCAATGAGAATTTCAAAATTCTCAGTGTAGATGTACAAATATCATAACGTGGGACTTAACTAACATTTATTGTGAAAAATATCTGAAATAAAACCATGTGAAATTTAAATCTTACACAACTTCCTATTTATTGCAGAGTTCATCTAGTCCACACAAAATTCTGAAGTGGATGGTCTTATCAATTTTTGCAGAATTACATTGCAGGAATGGCTTAAATTCACTGTGCATCAAAAACCCAAGGCAAGCAAAATGTTTAAGTTAGTAGTAGGAATGTCTTTCTGCCACTAGAAAAGATATGAACCTTATCGCTAAAACACAGCAGTAAGCCTAATTTTGAAGCCACATGTAAGTTATAACCTTAAAATTATCATTTTTAATTTTATTTCTACTTTTAATATGGTTTCTTAGCAAATCAGTACATAAAAAATGTAAAGAGAAAACAGCAGGCAACAATCAACTCTTGATCATATGCTCTCAGACTCTGAAGGGGTTGTATAACCTGGGTAACCCAAAACCACATATAATACAAGATACACGTAACATTTGGCCATAAGAACACACAGCAAGAGTTCAGGGGAAGAAAGGCAGGGCTGCTGCTGAGTGTAGAGCAAGGAGATTCCCCAGCTGGCACCTGGAAAGCAGTCAAGAATATTGTGTGCTCAGGCTCAGCATGCCTTGAAGTCCTCCTGAAATGAAACCAGCTCATGCAGAGCCAGCTCTGGTGGCTCTGCATCAGTGCACACTTAACCCTGAGACTGAACAACTCATCCTCAGATAATCAAGGATTGACTGTATCTGGATGAGCTGAGTCCATTTATTAAATATGTCACCTGCAACTGTGGCTACATGCAAAGGGAAGTTTTCCCTTGCTATATGCTCTTTACTGAGTGGGGTTCAAATATTCAGCTCTTCAGTACATTAGCTGGTTATTCAATTTAAAGACTAAGATAACATTTCTTACAACGAACTTTCACCCAGTATTGCAAATCTTGCTTCAGCCTGCCAGTTTGCTACTGTTAGTTATCAATTTTTTTCATAAGCTCAGCACGGAGAACTAGTCTGGACTGAATTGACTAAAAGTGTTTTCTTTCTACTCTCCTTTTCTTCCTATTTCAAACACTTTTATTTATTAATGTAATTTCTCACCTTAGTTTTAATTCTGCAAAGCACCATGATTTCCAGTTACTCCTGTAACTGCTCAGTGTAGGCCTTATAAATGCCTTGCAGATTTGTATTTTCTTCTCTGACTGCATTATGTTGTATTTAAAGGAAATGGCAATTCTCACATATCCTAGAGATTATGTGAGCACTAAATCATGTATTTAAAGTACACTAAAATCTTCAAGTATGAAGGGCCTCAGAAATTTAAAATATTATTACTAATACTCACCAAGAGAATATTATGACTAATAGAGAAAGAAGAGAATAATAATAAAGTATTATTACTAATACTCACCAACAACAAGAATATGCTGTTATACCTCCTCCTAATATACTGCCACTGTCTCTGGTGGAGAACAATCAGTGCTGTCAACCTATCTGTTTAGCTGCAGTTAAAGAATTTAGAAACATTTTTACTACAAACTTTGGGAACAGCTATCAAACATAAAATATGACTCAAAAGTGCTGCTGAATATATTGCCTAGTTGACTAAATACTGTTTTAATGTTAGTTTTTATTTACTCCTGCAAAATGTAGTGTTCTGACAAACTACAACACAGAATGTGATTTTCATGCTAACACATGCTAAATACTTCCCCTTAAAGTTACTAATACTTAATATAACTTATAATTGGTATCATCCTTTAACATACAGAAGAAATATTTTTGCTTTTAAATCATTCAAATATTTAAGAATTCTATGCAGCTGATTTTCTCGAATCAGTACATTAAAGTTCAGCAACAATAAAATTCAAAAACAAGGCAACAAGCTACTGCATAAAAATCTAAAACTATAATTTTAAAACAGAAAAATTTAGGGCTATATGTAAAATGTCATTTTAACCCTAATGCATGCAGCTGTATGGCTATCATAGTTAGCAACCCACTTAAAAACATAATTAGACCAATACTTTTGTGCAAAGACATATATTGCTATTATCACAGTGGGAAACAACCCTGTCCTTTAACTTGAAATAACTCAGCAAGTTACCTTCCTGATAAACAACGCAATATTAATGTCACAGTTGGGAGCAGTTCTCTGAACACTCACAGTAGGTATCAAATTTGTTGTTCAATTTTTATTGGAAATGTAGCATTCCTTTCTAATAGGCGTCTTTAGCTTCAAGTAAGAGGAACAAGTGGAGTTCAAGGTACAATTAAAGTAATTTTACATTAAGCTAAAGGACAAAACAATCCACAGAACAGCAAATATTAAATAATGAAAAGCATAAATGTTACAAATTATTCAAGCCACAGGTAATGGTATGGCGCAAGATTCTTAATTTTGCGTTCCCAAGAAAGCATATAAAAATTGGAAAAAAAACACCAACACTTTGGGAAACACTTGTATACCAGTTCAGTTTATGCTGCGATTCTGAGTCAAATTGCATGATCTATTATGGTCTCATAGATAACCCACTTCTTTTTTTTTTTTTTTAAATGAAAAAGTCCTCTTAAAAAAAAATACCAGTGACGACCTTAAGCACTTTCTGGATTTTTAAAATACAAGAAACACTGGTTTGAACAGGAAAGGGTGAAAGTCTGACACAGTTCTTTCTTCCACTTTTGAACATTACTGATCCTAACATAACCTTCTGCACCTTCTAGTACACAACAAGATGAGAGGTTTTCTTCATGACAAAGCACATTATTTGGTAACTAAAAATCAGTTGTAACACAGACTCATAGAAGGCCTGCTCAACAACCCTGCTAAATTTCCAGGTGATTCCTAATTGTATAACAGATGAATTCTCTTGAAAAAACACTAAACTGTACTTATCATAAGATTTCCATATCTAATATAATTTTCAATTACCGAGTTGTGAAAAATGCCACTAAGTGTTCCACTGTTCTTTTATTCTCAGACGAATTTTACCCACAACTCACTTTGGCATTTGCCATGGCTCCTCTTCCCCTTCTGTTAACACCTGAGATACAAGGGGTTTAGTGCACTGAAAAACTCAAAAATGGAAAATGACGCTTCCTGAGGAAAAATAAAATTGCACTCAAAATTTGAAAAATGCTATTTTTTATCTCTTGTATGATAGTCAGGTTAAAAGGAATTTTAGAGTATAGTATTTAGATCCCTTTTAAAAGTGCCCTTCACATTTTCAGTATATTAGCTTCAGCAATTTCAAAGAGCAAGGAGATTTTATAGCTACAGAGTGCACAGCAGTTTATGCACCAGAACAGTCAAAAAAGAAACTTTAGAAATCCCACAGTCAGCTGCTCTTATCTACAGTTGCTTTTAGTTCTACATAAAATAAAGTGAGATTAATCAGAATGTCAGCTGTCCTGCCTGTCAGTACTATTTGCTGCTGGAATAAACACACCACAGAAAGCAGAAGAGCCTGTGTATTACAGAATATTGATGATTTGCTTCACAGCCAAAAAAACCCCACTGTCAGTGATTTTCTGTTGCCTTTTATAGAAACCTTCCTCCAGAAATTCCTTTTGTAATTTTAGCAGGTGTTGAGTTCAGATAGATACATATACATAAAAGATGTATGAAAGTTATTGTTAAAGGCCCCTATTCCCCGATAAATTTCCTATATTAAAAAAAAAAAAAAAAAAAAAAAAAAAACCAAACCCATATGTTTATATGGCTTATATTCTTATAAAAATAATACTAAGAATCCAATTGAGACTGACTGTTGAAGCATCTGCGCAGCATGAAAAACAAGCCTGGACCTAAAGCAATATGAAAAAGAATCTGGACTACCCCGCTCAAGAAACCAGTGGAACCATGCCTCAAAGAAATACTTTATAGAAAGAAAACTGTTTTTCTTTAAAAAGCAGCTTTATATTCACTTTGGCCATACTGTCCTGGATCTCTAGTCTGTAAGAAATGCAGCATGGCTGTACCATGGCTGCAAAAACACACAGCAGCTTATAGACGAAAAAGAAAAAAGAGGGAAAAAAAAAAGAAAAACCACATAAAACCAAGCGGAAACAGAAGAGATCAAGTTCTTTTCCAGAGAAATCTTCCAGACAATAGAGGGTTCAGGCAAGTCAATAAGCTAAGATCAGAATATCACAGAAGGAGTGTGAAACCTAATGGGGTGAAATGTAATGCTACCAAGTGAACTCACTGCTAGGCTAATGACAAGAAATTTCTCAGTTGGAGAAGACAAAGAGAATGATATTAATGTCTTAACTGGGTAAACTAATGTCTGCATGATATGGCTTTGTAAAAATGATGAATGTTATCTTAAAATGTGTAAATGCCTCAGCAATGATAAAATCTCATCGAATGTACCCTATACAATTCTATCTTTCTTCAGATGACATACAGTTAAACAGGATAGACGCAAAAATAGAACTACTAGAAAGATAAGAAGCACAGCAACACTGTCAAATAATAGTACACGACAAAATCGTATCTTGTCCATCCTAGCAAACCAATACACAGAAAAAATATGACTATTCATTATAATGGAACAAGACAACCTATTTAAACTGAAGCAGTATCAGCACCAGAACATAACAAAAAGAATAAACTGACTGACTATAGCCAAAGCTTTCCATTTTAAAGTGGTTTCTAACCAACAGAAATAGTGACAGTGAACAAAGTGATAGTTTTTAAATTGATACAGATGTAGTAACAGATTGATATACATTAACTTATTAAGGCAAAGGCATAGATCATTAGTATCTGACATGTCACTCCCATGTTTATGTCCTACTTTTTGCAAGCCAACCAGTACAGCTGGAAGTTGCACAAGAGCAATAGAACAGAAAGCTACAGACGTCTCAGTGTGGTACTAGACAAAAACCTATTATTTTATCTTTACCCTTGTCTCAAAATACAGACTGTAATCCTAAATGAAGACTGAGAGAGCAAATAACCACCTCATCCAATTCTTTGTGATATTTGATTACTAATTTTAATTTGTTCTTTAATTTTTTTTTATGATATCTGGGTCACCTTACCTTTCCTACAAAAGGAGATGCAGGATTATATACAAAAATTAAGGTTCTCTACTGCCCTGTGGGAAGGAAGACTGATCTTGTGATAAGAAGAATAAAGGCACTGTCATTCCACTCCCACACAGCTGCACCAGAAAGAGCTGAGAATCTCTAATCTTTGCAGACCACATCATAATGAAAAGTGATCAACTGCATTTTAGCTCACAGAAACAAAATTGTTTCCCATTAATTTACATATGCTTTGAAGTACGTCCCAGGTTGGACATAGCCTTGGGTGATATGGTTTAGTGGGAGGTGTCCCTGCCCATGGCAGGGGGACTGGAACTAGACGATCTTAAGGTCCTTTCCAACCCTAACTATTCTATGATTCTATACGTAAAAAATGCATTAGACTGCAACTGAAACCTTGTCAGACCCCAGCTAGATCCACTCCTTCATACTTGTCCCAGGCATAACTATTTAAGCAATAATGAATATGCAAGCTTGGGGCACACTACTGTATTTCCAGCAACTACACCAGCCCCACAGGCATCAGTTTTCAGAGATTTCACGCCCAGAGAACACAACATCAATAAGGCGTATGTCACCAAAGAGGCAACATATACTGGCAATTCTGAAACATAAATATACGCAATACCGATAGTTAAGAAAAAAAAAACAGGATTTCAAGTCTTATATATTATGCTATGTTTTTCATAACAGGTTGTCCTGTTGCTACTGACTCAGGTTCAGCAGTAGCAGTCATTTTTCTCCTTCTCAGTAGCTGGTGCAGTGCTGTATTTTTGACTTTCAGCCTGGGAAGAGCACTGATAACACCGATGTTTTTAGTTGCTGCTCAGTTATGTTTACTCTGACCAAGGACTTTCTCATTCTCCTGCTCTGTCAGGGAGGAGGGGAAGCTGGGAGGAAGAAGAGACAGAACACTTGATCCAAACTAGCCAAAGAGGCATTCCATACCAAAGCACATCATGCCCACTATATAAACTGGGGGCAGTTACCCAGAAAGGTTAGATCACTGCTCGTGTGGGGCTGGATATCAGATGGCAGGTGGTGAGCAGTTGTGTTGTATTCTCTTCCCTTGTTATTTCCCTTATCGTTATTATTATTATTGGTGGTAGCAGGAGTAGTTTGTGTCATACCTTAGTTACTGGACTGTTCTTATTTCAACTCGTGGGAGTTACACTCTTTCAGTTCTCCTCCCCATCCCTTCGGGAGCAGGGGGGGACAAAAGGGGGGGAGTGAGAGAGAAGCTGTGTGGCTGACTGAGCTTGAAGCAGGACACAGGTCTGTAATGACACTAAAGGTTGCAGCTTTCTTCACTAAGCTGCTCCATTCAATAAATATAGTAGGTAAATAAAACTTTAATGACATTGAGAAGTTAAATCATCTACACAGACTGCCACTGAACACTAGCACCTTCATCTGCACATCACACTGACTGCTGTTTATATTTCCATGAGGAGTCACAGCCCAGTAAAACATGGAGCAAAACTCATGATGCCAAACCAATCTATTCATACCAGACAACAGAACCATGTAATAAAATCAAACTTTTGCAAATATTCTACTCATGTTACTATGGAAACCTAAGACACAATTCTCTTTTTCTTTTCAGACAGTCCATTTTCATCTGCTACAAAATCAGATTTCAAAGTCATATAACCACAGAATCATTTAGGCTGGAAAAGATGAGACCTTTAAGATCATCAAGTCCAACCATTAACCTAACACTGCCAAGTCCACCATTAAACCAAGTCCTTCAGGAAGATCCAAAATCTTTTGTAAGCTGGAAGGAGTGAAGTAACATTTCTGACTTCCTTTTCCCAAAAACATCACAGTTGGAAACAAGTTCCACCCTCTAGCCAGGTAAAGGAGAATTAAAAACTCAGAGTACAAATTCAGCAAACTTTGCCTAAAGATTTTTGGCAAATACTTCAAATAAAGATTTACATCACACCCAACCCAAATGATTTAAAAAATATAAACAGAAAGGAAGAAAAATATATGGTACATGATTTGTAAATGGAGGGAAAACTGTGATGTGATTTGGGAAGAACATGCAGATACTGGGATTCTGGCTCTTCATTCTGTCAAACAAAAATCTCTAGTTATTTTGAGTAATTTTCAATTGGTCTTCCTGATAAAATAAATAACAATTTGTACTAAAAAGTATGGATTGGAAATAATGGAATGGAATGCTACAGGATAGACGCTCTGTTTTGCAAGATTTAATTCAACTGATACTTTAAATGTCAAATACAAAACTAAGTACACTAAGATCCAAAATGGTAAGATACTAGTCATATCCATCAAGCCCAACAGGAATGTTCATGTGAATACATTGTGTTCTAGGGTTTGTACCACCAGTTGATCAATTAAATCATCCTTAGACACTTAGAAAATGGAAAAGCTTTCTCTCACCTTGCCTTGCTCTTGTTTCAGCCTCCTATATCTGCTCAGATTTTCTGTCTCTAAAAAGGCTTTGCCCATGCCAGACCCAGGAGAAAGTGCTGGTGCAATCTATCCACTGTATCTGAATGTCAGAAATGGACTAGCAGTGGCAAGGCATGAGCAACACACAGCATCCATGTGATGGACAGTTTGTGATGACCACACTCAGCATCCTAAACTGATGATTGGCGGTAACAAGCTTCCAAAGTAAGAAAAATTAAAATAGTGGTAACTGGGTTCGTCAGGACCAGCAATTTTGGATATTAAAATTAAAATGCCAGTTCTGGTTTTGCCTCTTCTCTGTATACAGTACTGTAATCATTCCAGAGAAACATCCCGTGCCTTTTGTTGTTGTTTTCTTCTTAAGAAATAGCATGATTGAGTATGATGCTCCCTTCCCCCTCAAACAATTCCTCTTGAATTTTTAATGCTTCATGATTCTCTTGCCATCTTTGTAGAGAACAGTATTTTGCATAAACATTCACTTTAATATTAAATTTCATAAAGTTAAAAAGACAGTGAGGCAATGCTATAATCACACACCTAAAACTGAGAAACAAGTCTACAGAATACAGGATGGGGAATAAAAATGGCTGATAGACATTAGTTTTTATGATAGCCTTTTTTGGGTTTTGTTTGTTTGTTTTTTTTTTAATGAAATAATTTACAAGTTGGGCAAAAATTTCTTAGGAACTTCTTTAAAAAGAAGAAAATTCATTACATAATTATGCAGTAACATCAGCACAGAAATTACTGCATTTCAGTTTTACAAGGTATTACCTCTAGCATTGGCATAAATCTACCTCACTACCTTTGTTCCTATTATTAGATAGTACATTCACACATATTATGGTGAATCTGAAACAAGGCAGAAAGTTTAAAAGCTGCAACAAACAACAAAACAGACAAAAATATAGACTCTAAAATTTTATCAGCTGTTACTTAATCTTTTTGCCTTTTTATTTTTTTATCTGCCTTAAGAAATGAAAATGCATAAAGCTCTACTATTTGTCCGCTGTAAGGGCAGCCACAATTTACCACATGTACCAGCCTTTGAACAGTATGTCCTGATTCACACATAGAAAGGAGACACCACTGCTTTCCATCTGAAGGAAACGGGCATTTGCTAAACAAAAACATTACACCTAAATATGGATTACAAGAGAAGCCACAGCAACCACTGGAAATCAGAGGGCCTTGCTGGACCTGCTGTGAGCATCAATCAGTACATTGGGAAAACGTTCACCGCAGAGGTGGGTTGGTGGGAACTCAAACATCCTGAGGGGTCCTGCTGCCCATCGGCTCGTTTCTTCAGTTTTTTTAGAAAAGAGCCTGCATCCCATGAGAAATTGTCCTCACATACAAAGCAAGGGATCTGCACATGCTGCCAGTTAAATTTACTGGCTCTGCAATTAACCCAGGGCAGTTAAAATGATAGGAAAAACACTAATTTGGCTGTTGTTGTAGACCCACTGGCCAAACACATTCACAGCAGTTCTGCAGATGATAGCAGAACTATCTTTCTCACTTCTTCAGCTGCATCTGAACCTTTTCTCTAGCAGCCAGCTTGGCTTTTCAGCTAGACCAAAGATCTGAATCTACGGCAGCAACCAAAAGCAGTAAATGGAAGTGAAGGATTTTGAGTATGCTGCAGAATTTTACTGGTGAATGCTGTAAATTATGAAAGCATTAACATGAAAATATGCATTTCAGCTCCTATTCTAAAACACATGAATTGAAAGAAAAAGAAAAAAGAAAAAAAAAAAGAAAAAAGGAAGTATGGCATTTTATAAAGGAAAAAAACAATTCCTTATCTCTATTATGCCACCCAAAGAACTTGCATTGATTTGGAACAGCATGTGACCATAGGAAGTAATAGTTAAGGAATGGAAACGAGGGAACCAGCTGTTTTCCGTATGTCTAGCAGGATGGAGATGAGAAAACAAAGACAATTAAGAAACAACCAAAGCTGCAGTCTTTGAAAGGTGTTAACTTTGCTAGAAATGAAATAAAGCTTGATAGTACAGACTCCATGTTATAAAAAAATGTAAGTACATAGTCTTCAAGTGCTGGTAGAACAATGTATTCAATTTACAAGCAATTGTACACAGAAGCAGAAACTTTTGAATTAAAAAAAAAAAAAAAACCCACACAAAAACAAACCAAAAAAACCCCAACAACAACCAGAAACAAACCAAGGACAAAACACTGGTGGACGATAAGAGTAACAGCAAAAATCAAAACACACACAAAAATAGAGAAAAGAAAGGTAAAAGAAAAGCCAAATCACAGTGAAAAAGCTAATGAACTCATTTATAAACATCTGAAGAATAAATGAACCAACATCACCTGTCAATGTGTGTTTGCAGACCAGGAAGCCAACCATATGCTGGGCTACATCAAAAGGAGTGGGGCCAACAGGTCAAGTAAGGTGATTTTCCCTCTCTACTCGGCTCTTATCAGACCCTACCTGGAGCACTGTGTTTAGCTCTGAGGCCCCCACCATAAGTGGGATGTGGACTTGCTCAAGCAAGTCCAGGGGAGGGCCATGAAGATGATCACAGGGCTGGAGCACCTATCTTACGAAGACAGGCTGAGAGAGCTGGGCTTGTTCAGCCTGGAGAAGAGAAGGCTCAAACCTTACAGCAGCATTCCAGTCCCTAAAGGGGGCCTACAAGAAAGCTAGAGATGGACTTTTTACAAGAGTATGTGGGGACAGGACAAGAGAAAATTGCTTTAAACTGAAAGAGGGTAGATTTAGATTAGATATAAGGAAGAAATTTTTTACTGTGAGGGTGCTGAGGCACTGGAACAGGTTCCCCAGAGAAGCTGATGCCCCATTCCTGGCAGTATTCAAGGCAAGGCTGGATGGGGCTTTGATCAACTTGATCTAGTAGAAGGTGGCAGGGGGATTGGAACTGGATGATCTTTAAGTTCCCTTCCAACCCAAACCATCCTATGATTCTGTGATGGCAAAAGGAGAAATAAAGTTGTACAGGTCCAAGTAAAGAATGCGAAAATTAGGAGGAAAACAGGAGTGCTCAATTAATATTTTGCAAGAGTAACTATGACAAGAAAAGCCGTTCAAAGCTGAATTTATGAAATTTATGATAGGATGCATTTCCCAGGTCAAATGAGTCAGAAGGATATCTTCAAGCGCAATGCGCAAAACTTGACTAATAAGTAATTGGACAGTAGGAAAGCTGCAATGAGGAATACCAACATTATTTTAGTAAGAGTAGAAACTCCTGTGTTATTATGGTAGAGCTGACATTTCAAAATCAAAATGAGGAAAGCAAAATACTGGGGAGGAGAAGCAGTAATAGAAACCCATAAGCAACACCTTGAATGTTTTCCTCATGAATGACAAATATCAAACTGGACAGCCTTGGCATTTTGTTTGCTTTTATTTTTCAAACGCACTGTTGTGGTTTTAAACTGTAAAACTCCCAGTTTGTTCATTCACCTCCCCCTCCTAAAAGAACTGTCGTGGTTCAAGCCCTAAAACACGCAGTTTGTTCACACACTTCCCCCGACTTCTTCCCCCCCACTCCAAAGGGGGGGAGGAACGGAGAGAAGAATCAAAAGAATGTAACTCCCACAAGTTGAGATAAGAACAGTCCAATAACTAAGGTATAACACAAATCACTATTGCTACCACCAATAATAATAACGACCAGGGAAAATACAAGGGAAGAGGATAAAAATGCTCACCACTCGGCGACCGAGCTGTGAACTGAACTCTTCTGGGTTCCTACCCCCAGTTTTTACCTCCTGAGCATGACGTGCTGTGTTATGGAATACCTCT
>JANRGW010000430.1:0-19251 GCA_024733675.1 Psilopsiagon aymara | reverse complement strand
GTGAGTGAGAAAACTGATTTACGGCTTAAACCACAACAGTTCTTTTTCACGCCCAACGTGGGGCACGAAGGGTTGAGATAATGACAGGATTAATAGCCACTCGTCATAATGCTGATTTATTGGCTCTCAAAGTTGTTGTTCTGGTTGTCACAGGTTCAGCGTGTGATACTTTACTTACAGACAGTATTTGATATCTTAGCTTTTTTTAGACATGGCTTTTGGGTCAAGGTTCTTATTACGTTGTACTTTATTGCAATAACTTGTAATACAATAGACTCAGTGATCATGAAACTGACCCATCTTTTGTTCCCAGTGTGGTCACCACCTCTATCCTTTGGGAGGTATATAATAGAAGTGTTTAGCAATTACACATCTTTTTTCACCTCCTTGAGTGCCAACCTGCAAAGGAGACGTTCTTTTATCCTCCCAGCACCCCCCCCCCCCAACCGTTTGCAGCAGCGTTTGAGAATTTTGAAGGTATTGAATGTCCTTTAGATACCCTTGAGACTTGCTTGCTGATTGTCGTGGGGATCACTATGTTGGCACGCATACGAAGTGTGTTTTACCCATGACCATTTCTTCTGTTCCAGTGAGTTATGCAGAGTCAGGTTTGGGCCTTGACTAGGGTTAGATGATGATATAGGAGGACCAAGAGATTTTCCCTGAGGATGGATAGCCATGAGTGGCAGGGTGTGTGGGATACTATGGGCAAATATCTAGGCCAGTGGGCTCCTCCAGTGCTTTGGAACTTCGCCACTGAACAAGTGCAAAATCCAGAATTAGTAAAACACTTAAATGAGGTGTGTTGTCAGTCTGGTCACACCAGAGATGGACAAATCATGGCAATGTGCTGGGGCTTGGCCTGCACTTACAGAGCCCTGTTCAACACTATCCAGCACCTTCAAAAGGAAAGAAATGTCCCTGGATCTGAGGGCAGAGTAATGGACAGTGCAGCTACTCCAGCTCCAAGCACAGCAGCTACACCACCCCCAGGGACAAGCATAGCAGCTACTTCAACTTCAACCATAACAGACAGCACAGCTACTCCAGCTCCAAGCACAGCAGCTACACCACTCCCAGGGACAAGTACAGCAGCTACTCAAACCCCAGTGATAATCACTGCAGCTAAACCAAAGGACCAACACATACCAATGCCGGTTGCCCCTGTAAGCAAGAGGAAAAGCAAAAACGAGGCATGAAAGATAAAGCAAGATGAAGAAACAACGTATTCACCACCTGGGACAGCATCTGACCAGGAGTCATCATCATATGATGAAGAAGAAGAAGAAGGAGAGGTGACTTCCCAATCTCGGACCTCAACCGAGCTACAGAATATGTGAAAAGATTTTACCTGTCAGGGGAGCACATCATCACCTGGTTGCTCCGATGCTGGGACAATGGTCATGAATTAGAAGGTAGTGAAGCCAAACAGCTGGGATCACTTGCTAGGGAAGGGGGAATTGACAAAGCAATTGCAAGAGAGAAACGGTACCTCAGCCTTTGCAAGTGGCTCTTGGCAGCTATGAAAGAAAGGTTTACACACAAGGATGATGTTATGAGTGATTTGACCAAGTGGACTACTCCAGAGAAAGGCATCCAGTCTCTGAATGAATCAGCAATTGTAGAGATGATCTATAATATCAAGCCGAATAAGGGGGTATACCCATAGATCCAGATGAAGTCAAATGTACACGACCCATGTGGCAGAAATTTACATGGAATGCACCCTCATCTTATGCCCATTCACTGGCAACAGTAACCTGGAATGACATAATACCACCAACAGTGGATAAAATTGTTCATAAACTTCAAGAGTTTGAAGACAATCTCACCCCCTCTGTCATCTCAGCTGTGGAAAAACTGTCCCAGGACCTCAAGCTATTGAGAGACAATCTATCCAGCTCCTCACGTGTACCAACCCAAGCCTCAGCTTGGACATCCTACTGTTCAAGAGAGAAGATATAGAAGGTATACGCCACGGGCCACCCTATGGTTTTACCTGCAGGATCATGGAGAAGATATGATGAAGTGGGATGGAAAACCTACTTCGGTTTTGGAGGAACGGGTGCATGAATTGAAGAGGAGAACAAAGGTCAAGGCTGATCACCCTATGAAGGCTGAGGCTTCAGTCTCTGGTGAGCAGGTTCTCAGATGGAGTGGAAGAAGCGGTTTTACTTCTGCTCCTGTGATAAGGAATAATTCCTGTCAAAAAGACATGAGTGACCAATGTGATGACTGTTAGAGGAGCCCCACCTCCAGCCAGATGGAGGTAGGGGACAACTCGATTTACTGGACTGTGTGTATCAGATAGGCTCGCACATTAGTCCCACAGAAGTATACTGCTCTAGTATATACTGATGCACAGTGTACCCTGATGCCATCAAACTGTCGAGGGGTGGAACCCATTTATATTTCTGAAGTGACATGAGGATCCCAAGAGTTGACTGTACTGGAGGCTGAAATCAGCCTGACTGGAAGGGAATGGCAAAAGAACACCATTGTGACTGATCCAGAGGCTCCATGCATCCTTGGCATGGATTACCTCAGGAGAGGGTACTTCAAAGACCCCAAAGGGTACCGATGGGCTTTTGGCATTGCTGCTTTCGAGACAGGAAATTGAGCAGCTGTCCACCTTACCTGGTCTCTCAGAAGATCCTTCTGTTGTGGGATTGCTGGAGATCAAAGAAGAACAAGTGCCAATCACGACCACAACAGTGCACTGGCAGCGATATCACACCAACTGAGACTCTTTGATTCCCATCCATAAGCTGATCTGTAGATTGGAGAGACAAAGAGTGACCAGTAGGACCCACTCACCCTTTAATAGCCCCATATGGCCAGTACGAAAGTCTAATGGAGAGTGGAGACTAACTGTAGACTATCGTGGCCTGAACGAAGTCACACCACCCTTGAGTGCTGCTGTACCAGACATGCTAGAACTTCAGTATGAACTGGAGTCAAAGGCAGTCAAGTGGGATGCCACGACCGATATTGCCAATGCATTTTTCTCGATTCCTTTGGCAGCAGAGTGCAGGCCACAATTTGTTTTTGCTTGGAGAGTTGTCCAGTACACTTGGAATCGACTGCCCCACGGGTAGAAACACAGCTCTACCATCTTCCACGGACTGATCCAGACTGCACAGGGACAAGCTCCAGAACACCTGCAATACATTGATGACATTATTGTGTAGGGCGACACAGCAGAAGAATTCTTTGAGAAGGGGAGGAAAATAATCCAAATTCTACTGAAAGCTGGTTTTGACATAAAACGGAGTAAGGTTAAGGGACCTGCACAGGAGATTCAAATTTTGGGAATAAAATGGCAAGATGGACGCCGCCAGATCCCCACAGATGTGATCAACAATATAACAGCAATGTCTCCACCAACTAATAAGAGAGAAACACAAGCTTTCTTGGGTGCTGTGGGGTTCTGCAGAATGCACATCCCTAACTACAGTTTGATTGTAAGCCCTCTCTATCATGTGACCAGGAAGAAGAATGATTTTTTATGGGGCCCTGAGAAAAAACAAGCCTTTGAGCAAATCAAATGAGAGATAGTTCATGCAGTAGCCCTTGGACCAGTCCAGACCGGGCCAGATGTAAAAATGTACTCTACACCACAGCTGGGGAGAATGGTCCTACCTGGAGCCTCTGGCAGAAAGCTCCCAGGGATACTCGAGGTTGACCCCTCGTCTTTTGGAGTCGGGGATATAAAAGATCTGAGGCCAGCTATACCCGACCTGAAAAAGAGATACTGGCAGCCTATGAAGGGGTTCGAGCTGCTTCGGAAGTGATTGGCACTGAATCACAGCTCCTCTTGGCACCCTGGTTGCCTGTGCTGGGCTGGATGTTCAACGGCAGGGTCTCCTCTAGACATCATGCAACTGATGCTACATGGAGTAAGTGGGCTGCACTAATTACACAATGAGCTCGAATCGGAAATCCCAGTCGTCCAGGAATTCTAGAAGTCATCATGGACTGGCCAGAGGGTAAAGATTTTGGAAAGTCTCCAGAAGAGGAGGAGGTGATGTGTGCTGAAGAGGCCCTACTATATAATGAACTGTCAGAAAGTGAAAAGCAATATGCCTTGTTTACTGATGGGTCCTGCCGTATTGTGGGAAAGCATCGTAGACGGAAGGCAGCCGTATGGAGTCCTCGACAGCAAGTTGCAGAAACTGCTGAAGGTGAATCGAGTCAGTTTACTGAGGTGAAAGCCATCCAGCTGGCTTTGGACATTGCTGAGAAAAGTGGCCAGTACTTTATCTCTATAATTATCAAGTTTTGGCAAGAGATGCAAGCACAATTTTTTGAGAATAATATGATAGAAAAGCACCTGGAAATTACTTAATTGGTACATATGTGGATGCTTTTCCATATTATGGTTAGCTTTAGCAGCTCTTTCAGCTGACACCAGACCTGCTCCATTGCCTTTTCCATTGCAGTTTGACTATGAGGACAAGCATCAGTTTCACAAATGGATGAACCTGGTGTCACCGTGCTGTGGCCAAGACACATCTGCTCCATTGCCAGTTGGAGTTCATGGCCCTCTCTCTCTCCTCCTCATACCACCTTCATCTTAAAGTGACCACATATCAACTTTCCTTCCCTTTTCACACACATCTCCCCACCTGAGATAAGTGGCTGTAAGTTACTTGGCTTTCCTGCCAGGAAATGAAGAATCCCATAAGGGCTTGCATTCCCTTCCCTCTCCTCTGGAAGTGACTTGGACAAGGGAATGGATCAGTCTGCATAAGAGCATGTGTTCAGAGGCTTCCCAGCAGAACCCTCATCATCTGTGAGATGCTCAGAGCGGGTCTCTGGCACCAGAAGCATGGGCAGGACTGCGAGGAGACAAAAGAGGGGTTAGGGGGGTTACAGGCGTGGGCTACAGGATAAAGGAGCAGGAAATACTCCCTTACTGATATTGGCAAGTCAACCTGCACAGTGCCAGGCTGGGGACTGCACCCTGCACTTCTGTGCCTTGCTGTCCTGCAGATCTGCCATGAGTAGGTTTTCCAAGATAGGGTGGTGTGGACTGGAAATGAAGACACTGAAATTTTGGGTACCTTTTGGAGCTGTGTTTTCTTATTCCTGGGGACAGAAAATACAGGTAATGGGCTCAGCTTTTTTTGACACAGTAGCTGGGAGGTGATCCCCTTCCCATCTCCATCTGTCTCTTCCCATCTCATCCCCTTCCTTTCACAGGGCTCCCCTAGACCTAACAATGATCTCTGAATGACTTGGGCTCAGCAGTTACATGGGAAGATGTATTCATGTGAAGAAGTCATACATGTGGTTCTTCAACAAAAACAAATTATAAATATATTGTGAATGAAAATAGAGAGTTGCAAATGTTTATCACATAAAGTGATGATAGGGGAAACTGAGTCTAGAACACTTCAAATAATCACCATTTCCTTAGGATAGATGCATTTGTCATGATTGTGAAATGTGAGCTATAAATGTAAGTTATGCAAGCGTTCAGTTTTACTTGCAGTGGTCTAATTCTGTAAGGGAAAGACTTAAAATGTGTCTGGTATCTCTATAAATATTTATAAAAACTGTAGGACAGAATACTTCTTAGTACACTGACAGAAATACCTAACAGACTGCCATACTAATAGCTTGCGCCTACACCTGTAGAATATATTTAAGGTCAGAAAGCATTAGGGCCTAAAATAGGATCAGAAAATCATCAGGAAGGATGTCAACTGTTGTGGTTAAAACCCAGCCAGCAACTGAGTCACACATATCCACTTGCTCACCCCCCATTCCCATGGATTGGTAGAGGGAATCAGAAGAGTAAAAGCAAGAAAATTTGTGGGTTCAGATAAAAACACTTTAATAGATAAATTGGAAGCTGCACATGCAGCATCTTGGCCTCCATGCTACTGAGTCTGTCTGTGATCTAAGGAGGGATGAGATATGTATGTTCCGTGTTCTGCTCTCTTACCATATGAACCCAGAGCTGAATTTAATCCTTCCTCAGATTCATAATGAGAATTTCAGAATGAAGGGCTGTTCAGTGAGTTTCTATTGCTGCAGCTATAGAAGTGGGGTGTAGAAATGAACACCTGCGAATTCCTGCCAGCTTTTGCATCTGAAGCATTGTATGTGGGAGAGCAGCCCTTTTGTGATTCCTGGGAGAACTTGGTTTGCAAGATAAATGCCTGAAATTGAGGCAATTTCTGTAAGTATGCCACAGTTTGCTGGTAAACACTGGAGCGAATTAAAGGCTGTGATTCAATTTTTATCTACATTTTCTGACCTCTAAAAATTTAAAGAACTTTAACTTTTGGACCTGAAACACACAGGTCACCTAGACCTATGTATGGACCTGGATTCTAGCAGTTTGCTGAAATGTTTACTGAATCTCCTTTGTATCAGGGATTTAAATATAATTTAAGTGTTCTTTTCATTGGAGAATAACACACAGAAGTTTCTGAAACAACTGCACCAGCCACCTCACTAATTTCTAAATGGCTATCCAGGTTAGAGTATCTTGAAGACAGCTGTTGTAAAGCAGCAACATCTCAGTGTTGTACATACTTGTTGCTAGTTGATAAGAGTTTGCCACAGCTACTGGTGGTATGCAGGTAACAAATATCACATAGCACAGCTCTTGATATTTGGAATTTCCTTTTGAAGTGTGAGTCTTAATATGGCCCTTGACAGAACCTCTGGAAAGGAAGGCTAGCATAATTCATGGTTTGGAAAGTGATAATCATTATAATTGAATCAGAAAGACACAAGTAACTGAACTGATTGTTCCTTCAGATTTAGGAATGTACTAGTAAGCATTTTGTGTGTGAAGAATTTTATTGATATATCCATAAAGAGTTAAAAAAAAAGGAAATTGGATTAATCCAGTCATACTTCTTATTGTGGTTGAAAATGTTTCTATAAAAGCACGCAAATTAAAGCCACAGTGGACTGACTTAATATTGTATGAAATTTTGTTGGAGTCTATTAATCTAATCTAAAATTGTCCTTCAAGTTCCTGATCTTGTCTGATTAAAGGCGATAGAAGCACTGGTATGTATTTTATTTAGCACTGAATGTAGTCGTATAACCTGGAGCGGGATTTGATTAGGCTGTACTGTAAAGTAGCTAATGATAATTAAATATTGCATTTTATTTTCTTTCTGATCTTTGTCACTTTTAAGATACGTTATTTAAATCACACTGTTTAAAATTAAGTGGTATATTATATGTCTGACAGTGGTCAGGAGCAATAGAGCAACCAGGAATTCCTGTATGTTAGACAATAAAGCAAAAAGGTAACATTGAAAGGCAAGTTGTATCTAGCAATTTTAATGCAACCGTCTGGGCATTGAAACAGTATTAATATAAATTAATTTCTGCTAGTTAAGAGAGAAACAAAC
Organism: Psilopsiagon aymara; assembly: GCA_024733675.1. Taxonomy (NCBI): domain Eukaryota; kingdom Metazoa; phylum Chordata; class Aves; order Psittaciformes; family Psittacidae; genus Psilopsiagon; species Psilopsiagon aymara. The sequence goes on along the minus strand of JANRGW010000430.1, from coordinate 11,866 downwards.
GCAAACTTTATTTTTTGATGAATACAGCAATATTTTAATATGTCACTGTACTTTTAATAAGGCAGATCTTAGTGCTGTCGGGTATCATTTAAATTAACCTGTTGAGACTAAGGTTAATGAGAGCATTTATCAATGTGATCGAAGAGCAGACTGGTTCAGAACGGCTTTCTAGTGTACTACAGTAACTTCGATAAACCCTTTCTTTACAGTTAACTCAGCAAGTGGAAATCTTTGAAGGGAAAATGAGTATGCTTGGTGTGCTGAGTATTTATGCATACTGAATATGCTTTCACTTTTCAAAATTAGAAGGAAGAATGTATGTATGTAAGTATGATGATGTATTTTTTCTGGGCTTATTGTATTCATATACTTTGAATCTGGTTTCACCGTTTGTAATTTAAGGTGGCACTTGGGCTACTTTTTTGTTTAATTTACACTTCTTTATCTTGTCTGTATTTTTTTTGCCCTCTGTTCACATTATTCATCTGTGCTCTGAACAGTCTATGCCTTCTCCATTCCTACAGACTATATGGAGTTATATTTGAACTCATGTTTAGATACATGCATAAGATAAAGTCCTCTTTATACCCTTGAGAAGAAAAAGTACTGCCATCAGGAATGATCAGCTTTTAATTGTCATTGGTAAGTTACTATTTATATGGCTTTGACAGACCTTGTTTATTTTTCCTTCTTTCCTTCCTTCCTTCCTTCTTTCCTTCCTGCCTGCCTGCCTGCTTCTCTCCTTCCTCTCCCCTCCCTTTCCCTCCCTTTCCCTTCCTTATCCCTGGCATTTCCTTTTGAATATATCAATTTTGATTTCTTGGATAAAATAGCTTAACTTGGGGTTATTGAAAATACAGAAAAAAGCACAGAGGAAAACTAGGGCTTACTAGCAGGGTCTATTTAACCTTTTCTTATTCCTCCAGTTTATTTGAATTGTGCTTTGGTTTAAGGGTGTGGTTTAAAGGACATTCTGTTAACCAGAATAATGAATGAAGAGGGTAAGCAGATCATGCACAGAAATTCTTTAAGACTGTTCAAGACTTTATCCCTTGGTGTTGATAATGGATCAATATCTGGCCAGATTTTGTGTTGTTTTGGGGGGAACATGGTGATGAAAAAAAAACCCTGATTCCTTTTATAGGTAATTATCTGCTTAAAAGACTCCTTGTGTCCTTCTAAACCCCGTTGCTTTTTGAGTGTCACGCACAATCCAACTTATCCTTTTGTCTAATCAATAGGTATTAGATGTTCATCCAAATCTATTAGCTGTGTCAGCTTTTAGGTCTCTATTCTTGTCTGTGACGTGCCACTGTTTTATCACTTCTGGGGGTCTTTTCTGAAAGCTGTGGAGTTGCTACATTCCTTTTAATTTGCTGCAACTGTGGAAAAAAAGTATCAGTATGCTCCTTAGTGAAAGAAAAAAATATGCTGTAAAGTGCTAGAGCCTTCCATCGTGTTCAGCTTTACCGTTCAGTTTTACCGTTCAGTCTCCACACACTGAAGGAGAGTGTCAAGATCATGAGCTAGATTCCTCTCTAAACAACCCCTGTTTTCCTCTTCGCTTAAGTCCCCAGCACTAAAAAGGAGGGAGCAAAAAGAATAAAGACTAATTCAGGGTTCACCGCTGCATGCTATAGTGCAGCAACTTTCACAGAGAAGTGTTGAAGTGGTCACTCTCTTAGTAAAGGATTGATTTAGTAAAATTTACAGGCAGAGCCCTGCAAAGAACCCTCAAATTAATTATTCTTTTCTGCTGCCTTCTATGATACCCAGCTGCCCCGAGGGAATGTTTCTGAGGTCATTTCTGTCAAATTGTTTGTGAAAGGTGAAAAAACAGAAGTGCAAGTTAAGGTAGACTGGAGATGGGAAACTTAAGTGATGGCTGTCAGTCCAAAGCATTTGGGCGAGTGCTTCTGTGTGTGTATACTGTTGGGTTTTCCCGTATGTCCCCTCATGAAAGTTATGCTCTTATTAAAATACTTGTTTCTTTCTTAGTCAGAGAAAAAGATGATGGAAGTAAAGTCATTCTAGAGGGCGTTCTCAGAAACAAGGAAGAAAGAGAGGAGAAATGCCAGGAAAGAAGAATGTGTTTTACTGAATTTATTCAGTTCCATTTTAAAATGTCACTAGCATTTGGCATTTAGCCATTTGTTAGAGCAAACAGATTTCCAGTCTCAGAGTCCTAATGATGTACTAGAGATTAGAAGGAAAAATCGTAATTAATTTTGTGTAAAGTCTAAAGGCAAAATGCACTTGAGTTAAAAAAAAAATAAAAAAAATAAATTGTTCTATTTCAAGTGCTGTCATTCTTCAGTGATGGTGGGGACATACAGGAAGAGGAGCTAATGAGCTGCTGTTTTCTAATCAAAGTAGAAAAATCTAGTGGCAAAATGACAGGCTTTCCATTTCAATGTCATTTCCAAAATGTCAAAAATAACCCATTGCTTACTCAATGAAGAAAGAATCAGAAAGTTTATTGCTAATGAGTATTTTTGTTGTCGTTTTTCCTAATAGGTCAAATGTATGTGTTTAGTTTGGTGCCTTTTATATAAAAATGACACAACTACCATATTTCTTACAGTCTATTGATCCACCAAAGAAGGCAGCTTTTGATAGATGCTGTCTTTTCTTACAAGCTTTTTGAGTTGACAAGCTCTTCCAGTGCCACATATATGTATATATATGTGTGTCTGCAAATCTGTCTTGACTAATATTACATACATAGCATAATTAAGAGTAAGAAGTCCTTTGCAGCAGTGCAAGATGGCACTTTCCTGAAGAAATTAGAAAGAAAATGCTGACAAATACTGATTTGATCCCATATGGAAAAATGGTCTGCCAAAATGATCCAGCTACCAAAAGTCTTTGAAAAACATTGAGTGGGGAAAAACAAAAATGTAGAAGAATGATGTAATAACAGAAAAATACTAAAAGGAAAGGCATATTCACCTAGGAAGACATTGTTACAGAGAAGGAAATATAACAAAAAAAAATAAATAAGTGTAATAGTTTTGAAAAATGCAAAGTAACCTTGACTCCTTAGATCTACTTCAGGTTTAAGCCTTTTTCCAATAAACCCTCTGATTTATAATTATTTGTCATCTGCTTCTTTATTTCATACAGTAGTAGTCAGGTAAGCAAGTGTGAGGGGTAAATCAAAGAGGAAATCTTGGGAAGAAGAATCTCTGAAGGCTATTTAAATATATAACCAGATGGAATTCCCTTTACTTACTAATAATTTATAAAGAAAACAATAACTTTGTGTTCTCTTTTTCCTGAGATTATCACCCAAACTTAGCCACAAGAATAATGTCCACTATAAATCATGCTGTGGTTGCATTCTTAAGAAATGTCCTTGAAGATTTGACATCAAATTTGTATATAATTCAAATAAGAATAGCTACGGCAGCCTTTAAAATTGAAGAAGTCTTGAAAATGGTGTCAGGAATGTTTTTCTTCACCTCTATAAAAATATCACGTTCTCTGTCTTCCAGGAGTCTGATTTCTCGAAACACCCTCTCCACTTCATATCTTCCTAACCTATAACTAATCAGGATACCCTTTATCAAATGACATGTACACATATTACCCATTCTTTAAGTTTTTGACTGAGCTTTGATGAAAAGTTATTGTCAGTGGTTTATAGTGTTGGCTTTTCTCATTCAAATACTTCTCATAATATTTTTTTTTCTTCTTTCTGTGAGACAAATTTGCTACTCAAATGTCTCTACTTCAGCTGCCCCTACTAACTGCTCTTTCTTTTTTTCTAGCTTCTTCCTTTATTGTGCCCTTTTCTTTCTATTTGGTTTTTGTTTTTTTTTTTTTTTTTTTCACCTGTCCCAACACTGCTGGTTTCACCACCACCGCCTCTCAAGGCTCTGTGCTTCTTTTTATACAGACTGCACATCAGTAAAACAGTTGCTAGTTCCCCCTTGTGCAAGAGACTTTGAAAGGACAGCTGGTGAGTACATGAGTACACATGTACCTTCAATAACAGTTCAGTTCCTTGTTGAATTTTTAAACCAGTGCTCGATATCCTCCAGATTAATCAGAGAAAATGCTGATTTGTGAGATATTGCAATTCTCAAATTATATGAGAATAAGCAGCCATGTAAGAGGCTGAAGTAATTACACTCTCAGTAAGGAATACTACAGCATGAATTTCACCCTTAGTTTGATATTTTCACACTAACAACTAATCTATAAGATTTATGTCTCAGATCCATAAGAAATGGTTTTCAAACAGATCTTTCATTTTTTTTTCTTTTAAAAATTATGAGAAATATTTGTGCAACGTATGTGGAATTAGTGAGAGAACCTGCACCTTGATCTTAGCTCATGCATTGCTCCATTAGCTGTTAAACTGTAGCTAGGAAGATGGAATGTCTTCTCTAAAGTCTTAGGAATTAGCAATAAACTAGTTTAGAAGGAGAATGAGATTTCATAACTTACAAGAGTGTTCATCACCCTCCTTCATGATCAGACTTCAGCAGCTGAAGGACTGAAGGTGACATATCTAAGTTTGTGATATACTGCCATACATTTCAAGCTTGCTTTTTTTAATTTTATTTCCAATTTTGTTTTCTGAAATGAACCCTCAGTTTGCTGCCTGATTGTTCCTGTGATTTGCTCTGCTAAACTTCACTTGGATGTTTTAGTTTTACTGTTGTGTTGTAACTTTTTTCCAACATACAGCTGCCTTAGCAGGCAGTCAATTTTTAGTCTTGGGAAAAGTAAGTGTATCTGAATGATTTGTGGAATTGCAATTTAAAGCTTTAAAGACAAAAGGCCACACAGTGGGAGGAAAATAACTGTCTGCACTACATTCATGTTTAACAAGAATTTAGTGTTTTATTCATTGGGTAAAATAATTCAGACTGCATATTTTGGAATCCTTCATCTTTCCTTCAAAGGTAGATTTACCTTTTGCTTATTTACAGATGTCTACATGAAAGTATTGAGCAGAAGAGCAAATATGCATAGGCTGAAGATTATATAATAGGTATGGTTCATTGTTTTACCCACAAGGAAATGGCATTTTATTCCTGTATTTGCCTAGAAAATCTTATTAGAGAGATCATAGGTGCCTCTCAAATATGTTCTCATGCGTGTATAATTTATATGAAAGTAATAACAAACTGAAAAAAGTAAAAAGGATTGAATCAGGTAGTGTTCATGCGCTTGGGCAACAAGAACCCCGCGCAATGCTACAGGCTTGGGGAACAGTGACTGGAAGGCTAACTGGTGGAAAAGGACCTGGGGATGTTGGTCATTGGCTGGCTGAATATGAGCTGGTAGTGTGTGTGGGTGGCCAAGAGGCCAATTGCATTCTGGTTTGTATCAGAAACAGTGCGGCCAGCAGAACCAGGGCAGTGAGCGTCCCCCTGGACTTAACACTGGTGAGCCTGCATCTTAAATACTCTGTTCAGTTTTGGGCCCCTCACTCAAAGACAGACATTAAGGCTCTGCGGCGTGTCCATAGAAAGGCAGCAAAGCTGATGAAGGGCCTTCTTCAACCTAAATTGTTCTATGATTACCTGTCCTTCCATTTGCAACCCAAATGTCAGGGTTGGAGAATCCACCCTGAAAGATACTGAACAACGCTAGCTTCTCAATGATCAGTGGGTTTCAGGTACTTGGTGATGATCCTGGACAGTTCATAATTCAAAAGCGTAGATAAAGCCATTGGACAGGTTATAGAACATGTAATACTAAGCTATAACTTTTTTGTTTATTTATCAAAAACCCAGTGAGTTACCTACTCAGCCCTCAAGCTGGTATTCAGAAGAGACACACAGAGAGGGGTTATTATGGTCAATCTGACAGCAGTGCAATACATGCTACATGGCACAAGATTTATGTGCCCTGTGTATTGATCTTATTCATACAGAATCCACACTGACGTATAAAAAGTAAGAGAAATCAGTTAGTTGTAACAGTAAAATGATGTTTCTGTGTAAAGTTCCACTTTTAATTTTTATCGGTCTTGTACATCCTGTGGCAGCCAGATGCAATGGGCTGTGAAAATTGGAATAAAATAAGAAAGTCTACTAGATTCTGCCAGCTAATGTCATAAAGAATGACACCTATAGAGAGAAAAAGCCAATAGCATATATTTTTACACAGTGATATAAAGACACAATTAATTTTTTCTTCCCTAATTTTGCCTTTTCCCATAGAAAAACTTTGTGATGTGTCAGAAAATGAAGGCTTTAATTAAAATTGATACCAGTGAGCCAGCTGTTGCTACTGGCCTTTTTACAGCAACAGAATTTTCAGAAGCAGCAGTACAGAAATCCAGCCTAGGACACTGTAAACTCATAGTAAATTAGAATGGCAGAATACTGTAATGGTAATTTCAGAATGCCAATATTAATTAGGAAAACTTAGTTAAAATATATTTCCCTATCAGTCAGCTCCTTGCTGACATTGTGCATTTTCAGATTTTTATCCACTTAGAAAAATTGTTGAACAGTTTTATTTAAAAGTTAAGTTGGAAAAAAGATCAAGATATTGTCATCATTCCCACCAAAATATGTACTCAGCTATTTTATGACAGTAACACTTAATGCATATTAGCTTGACTCTAGCCATGTAGATCCATGAGATGCCAGTATGCCTAGTTCTTTTTGTTTAGTTGCTTGATTCTCACTGTGGAGTGGACAGATGCCACACTGAATCCCTGTGTGTGTTAAGAGCAAGCCTTCAAAATTCATCTCAGGCTCTGAGAGTAAATGCTGGAGTGTTTCCCTTCTAGTTTTTGTAAACAAAAGGGAGGAAACTGCCCTTACTCCTAAAGTATTTGGGCTGAGAAGCTGAACTTTCAACAGCTTTGATATGAAGGCTTGAATAAACCTTATCAAAAGTGAACAAATATTGCCTGAATAAGTACGCAGAATTGTATAATTGTGTGAGAAGGTCACATAATTGCAGACAGTAGCTGTAAAGTTGGGACTGCACTGAATCAGTTATTCATCAGTGTGCTTGACACACAAATGACTGAAAGGAAATACTGGACCAGAACTAGAGAAGATTTTTTTGTCAAAAAATGAGAGATTTAAATCCAGCTCTGTCTTGAAATACAAGACAAATTTGCCGGATCCACAGCATGTAGTTGTTACATTTTTCATTCAAATGTTGGGTCTCTAAAACAAATAGAGATATCTCTGTATCTGTTTCTCTAAAACAAATAGCTCTAAATTAAGATGCCTTGAAACTTTTTCTGGTACTCAGCTTTGTCCATGTACCAAATACTGTATTGGCCTTTACTCTTAACTCTGTGCCTCTTTACTGGGAAATAAAGTGTAGCAATGCTAAACTTTTGTAAACATTTCAAACTGATTACAGAAGTGTAAGTACTAGTCTTATTCTTGGTTACTTAGTAAGTTAGAGCGTAAGAAAAATACGTGCATATATTGCCATATGATGTAGTTCCTGAATGATATAATACTGCCCTGAATATTAACTCCCTGTTATGTTGCTTGATATTAGGATGTTACCTTTATGCATTTATTTTCTTTCCTATATGTTAAAAATTCTTCTACTTTGTTTTTTAATAAGGGTGATTTGTCATCTAGTTGCAACAAAGTGGAAGAAAATATGTCAAATAAAGAAAAACAGTTTACACTTTATAGGGTTTGTCCTCAAAAAATTCAGTCACGATGGTCAGTACAGCAATTAGTGTTAACTAAAGAGAGCCTTTAGGGTTTCAAATAAACAATATTTTAGGAGACTAACAATTGCATTTTATTTCTATTTCCTTTAACAGAAATTTGTTTATTTTTCAACCTGTTAATAATAGTTTCATATTTTTACTGAAAAGAAAAAGTTCAAATGTGTGTGCTTAATTTAAAGGCACGTTTAATTGTGTTTTATGCTACAGAAGTACATACATATGTCCAGAGTGTAAGGCTTTTAACTGTTTTTCTAGTACTTTTGCTGAATTCAGAAGTGTTTGTTGTTATTGTTGGGAGTATTTTTTTACCTTTTTTTATTTCCTGTTGAATTTATTTTGCATAATATTCCCACAAAGGCACTTAGAGATGCAGCCAAGATGCTCCTATTTGATTATCCAAATATATTGATCCCTGTCTGCCTCCTATGTTAAGAAAGTTTTCCAGTCCTGTAACCATCTGTGGCTTTCTTCTGAGCCAGCTCTGACTTAACAGCATCCTTCGTAGTCAGAGGTGTTAGAACTGCACTGATTTCTGGAACGGCTTTAGCACCGTCAGAGCTACTTTCATTTTTCTGCTCCAAACTCAGCCTCTCCTACTTGTATATCCAACAGAACTATTGGCCTTGGTTCACAATAGTCTGACTTCTTCACTTTCATTAGAACACTCATTAGGTAAATATTTGCACATTTCTGCTTTACTAAGCTATTGTATTTCTTTCTGTCAGTCATAATTATTTATTATTCCCTTCACATATAATTTCTCTGTTTCTGCGGATCCTTTTACTTCAGTGCTAAAATTCTGATAGAGGGAGAGCAGGAATCTCTTTCTGTGCTAAAAACACTTCTACTTAGCAACAAGTCATCATATGTGGAAAGTCAGGCAGTCAGGTTTTAATGCAAATATTAGATGCTATGTTGACTTTGTGTCTTTCTAGAAACTCCATCAAAAGTTTGCGTACACAAGTCACATAAACGTGACTGTCTTAACATTGCTTCTCTTTGTGTGTAGAAAACAGATTGTTTTGGTAGGATTTATTTAAATCTGCTCACACAGACAGATGTGATTAATTATATTCCTACTTTTAATTCTTTATTATTTGGGTTTTGTAGCATGCTCTTTTTTTTTTTCTTTTTTTTTTTTTTTTTTGAGACTAATAACCCTGTAATTGTATACCTCATCCTGTTTATCTTTTTATGTGCACATTATCAACACATTACTTTCTATCAGTTGCCTAGTTCTTCCTCAGCATTACAAGAAATAATGGAAAAAAACATTAGTGGTTGAAAGTGGTTCTTGAAGAATTCTCAGGTGCAAGTTTTCAAGATTTACAAGCTTAAAAGCATTTAACTGTTTAATTGATGCATTCTGTAGAAAGAAAAGTTCATCATCACTTAAAACTCTTTTCTTTGAATAAAAACCAGTTATCAATCAGTGATTGTTAGTTTCCAGTTATCTGCTAGTATTTGCTTACTTGTTAAAAGCTTTTCAGTTTTAGTGATTTGCTGTTACCCTATGGGATCACAAATAGGTTTTGACTCTTCATAGCTGTCATTTGTTTATTCAGATAAAGGATAGATCTTCCAGATTCAGATAGGGAAATGTGGACCATCTGCTACCAGGGCTGTTCTTTCACCTATGACCATCACAGAAGAAAGTGCCTGAGTTACTCTAGAAGAAAATAAAAATAGTTTTAAAAACATAGAAATTTTCTAATTTCCCAAGCTTCTTTTCCTGCAGGGAAGTTCGCCTGGTAGCTAACTTATACTACAATTTTGATGCTAAAAATGAGCAATTAAGCACTCCAGTTCTTGAAATCTGTACAGTGAGTAGGGATGTGTGAGTCATTTTCTCATTTCAATGCATATTTTCATAGTAGAGGTGATTGCCTTTAATTCTGTATAGCAAATTCAAGACAAACCCACCATCATGCACTGATCCTCAGTCATTACGCAGGCAGTGTTACTGCATGCTTTTCTTCATGACATTTCATGTCATGTCTTTCAAACTGATTTTCAGGAGTCAGGAAGTCTGCTGTTCCTGATGACAAATACACTCATGAAGCCAATCACCACACACTTTTATTTTCCACCTTTTACAAAATGAGCTGAGGCTGGCGTCAGCCAGCTGGAGGACAGAAGTGGTGTACAGAGATCTGTCTTGATCACGGTGGCAAGGAAACATCATTCAACATCAAGTACTATTTGCAGCATTTGAATAAATTACCAATATGTGATGACTGCAAAAAAAGATCAAATAAAATCCCTGAAAAAAAAATTGGCATTTGAGGAATAACAGTATCAGAAGTTTTATTTGAAGTTCACGATTTATCAGCTTCTATGGCGAGTTAAATCCACACCTTGGTTAAAGGCATGTTGAGACTGCTTGCTGAGCTAAATATGTTTCTTGTGTCTTAATAATGCAATTCATATATATACATAGGAAGTTTTTACTAGATGCATATATATATTGATAGAAAATATTTCTGCACTTATGAAAATATTCTCTGAATGCTAACATATGTGAATGTAACAGGAGCAATGTAATGGAAACATCTACAATATGTCTCTGATTAACTTGCTTATCAGGCTAGATTTGTTAGATAAAAAGTTTATAACAGGTTTAGAAACCTGTTTCCTTTATTTGTAGACAGTCAAAGAGGTCATTTCCAATAAGTAGTCAGTTCAGTTTCAGTTCTTTTGGTGTATCATGAGGTTGTTTTTCTTTTGCAATTTATACTTCTGTCTTCAAGCAATGGAACAAAATGATTGGCTTAATTTAATATAATGAAGTTTGAATTCCTTTGGGCTAGATTTGTAAATTTATTTTAACATTTAAAGATATCTAATGTCATTCCTACCTTTAGGTGCTTGAGATACCTTTACGATGCTGATCAAAAAGTTTAGAGTCATTTCAGAACATAATACTTTGATTCTCAAAGACTAAAATGATCTAAATTTTATACTGTTTCCCAACAAACATATCTGCCAGCAAGTCACAGTGAGATCTGGAAGGATTGCAGTACAGATGGCTCCACTAACTGCTAAGAGAGGCAAGAATATGAGATTTTTTTTAATGTTTTCTCAGTAATACAGCCCCCATTGACATCTGAATTAGCTTTCCACATGTAGCCAAAGCAAGAAGCAATCTGGGTGGAGAACTCAGTGGAGGAAGCGCTCTATAGACAGATAGTAAAAGCCTCACACTAGCAGGCCCTTGTTCTCATGGGGGACTTCAACCACCCTGATATCTTTTGGAAGGATGGTACGGCCCGGCACAAGCAATCCAGGAAGTTCCTCGATTGTGTGGAAGACAACTTCCTTCTGGAAGTAACAGAGGAGCTGACAAGGAGAGGTGCCGTGCTCGACCTCATGTTCACCAACAGGGAGGGGCTGGGTGGAAATGTGACACTCCAGGGCAGCCTTGGTTGCAGCAACTGGGAGATGGTTGAATTTGAGATCCTCAGGACAGGGTGCAGCAAGCTCACTGCCTTGGACTTCCAGAGAGCAAACTTTGGCCTCTTCAGGAACTTTCTCAGTAAGGTTCCATGGGATATAGCCCAAGAGGGCAGGGGGGCCCAAGACTGTTGGTTGGTATACAGGGATCACCTGCTGCATGCTCAGGAGCGATGCATCCCAGCTAGAAGGAAGTGCAGCAGGAGGGGCAGGAGACCTCCTTGGATGGATAAGGAGCTGCTGAGGAAAATTCGAAGGGAAAAAGAGGCTTCTAAAAGGTGGAAGCAAGGGCAGGCGGCCTGGGAAGAATACAGGGATGTTGTCCAGGTTAGGAAGGCTAAGATCCACTTAGAATTAAACTTGGCTAGGGATGTGAAAGATAATAGGAAAGGATTCTATAGATGCATTGCAAATAAAAGACAGACTAGGAACAAAGTGGGCCCTCTCCAGAAGCTATCAGGAGAACTGGCTACCCTGGATTTGGAGAAGGCTGGGGTTCTTAATGACTTCTTTGCCTCAGGCTTCACCGCAAATGCTCTGACCACACTACCAAAGCCTTGGAAGGCAGATGCAGGGACTGTGAAAATGAAGACACTGGGCCTACTGTAGGAGAGGATCTGGTTGGAGACCATCTTAGGAACCTGAATGTGCACAAGTTCATGGGACCTGATGAAATCCATCTGCGGGTCCTGAAGGAGATGGCAAATGAAGTTGCTAAGCCACTGTCCATCATAT
>JANRGW010000427.1:0-25273 GCA_024733675.1 Psilopsiagon aymara | reverse complement strand
TGTCCTCAACATAAAAAGGACATGGAACTGTTGGAACAAGTCCAGAGGAGGGCCACGAGGATGATCATAGGACTGGAACACCTCCCGTTTGAAGACAGGCTGAGAAAGTTTGGTCTGTTCAGCCTGGAGAAGACTGCATGGGTACCTCATGGCAGCCTTCCAGTATCTGAAGGGGGCCTTATAGGGTTGCTGGGGAGGGACTCTTCATTAGGGTCTGTGGTGATAGGACAAGGGACGGGTTCAAACTTAAACAGGGGAAGTTTAAATTGGATATGAGGAAGGAATTCTTTACTGTAATTGTGGTGAGGCACTGGAATGGGTTGCCCAGGGAAGTTGGAAATGCTCCATCCCTGGCAGTGTTCAAGGCCGGGTTGGACATAGCCTTGGATAGCATTGTTTAGTGTGAGGTGTCCCTGCTCATGGCAGTTGGGTTTGAACTAGATGATCTTAAGGTCCTTTCCAACCCTATTCTATGCTAAGGTCCATTCTTACATTTCAATCCTTCCCTGGAGTTGCTCACTGCAAATGTGCAAAAAAAACTCTCACCAGGAATGAGAGTTGTAATAGAAAGATGAGGCAAATCACCCAGCAATGGACCTCTTGAACACTAGACAGGAAACATAGGCCTGCAAATCCCTTTTGTCGCTTCAGCTCCAGAAAGCCTTTCAGCAAGACAGTACTAATGCAGAATATAATTATAATCAATTGGTGCTGGCAAGAGCTATGCTATACAGATGATGATTAGCAAACCTAAGTAGCAAATCCAACACAAAGCCACAGGGCTTATGCTCAGTGTCACCAACTTTGGGGCCTTTTGCGATCCCTGTCCAACCCAGGTCTCTGCTGCCCTTTCTCTTGTATGTGCCCCAAGCCTCCTATTGATGCAAAAGATGGTCACCTACTTTTGTCTGCTACACAAATGCTTCCAGGCAGACTGCTAGTCTGCTGGGTTTTCTAGATTCAAGCTTATTTTATGGAAACAGTGAATTCCATCACCAAGGGGAAAGGAGAGGACCTGGTGTCTTATTTCATACCATGTCAGGGTGAAAACAAAGTAGCTGTTGCAAACCTCTAAAACTTTTGTCAACTGCCTTTCTTCATACTGGAATGGGCACTACAATCGGCTACTTCAACAAGCACTATTAAAGAGCTAGGGATTATTTTAATTACCTGCTCCTACAGAAAAATCCTAAGACACCAGCAAAAAATCAAAAATAAGTAACATGGCAAATTACCGCTGCCAAAGAGCACTGAAATATCATTTCATATTTTCAAATCAACTCTTAGTTCCAGAGCATGGGAACATTCCTTCTGTTAGGAAATTCATATCTGCCCTGAACCTCAGTGCTGCAAAGCCTCTGGTTTTGTGTGTGATAGTCCTCTATTTAAAAGAAAAATCAGGAAATAAAACCTGAAAATTACGAGTTTTTCAAAATGCTGAACTGTATGTCTTGACATGTCCTGACCATATACTGCTTTAATCAGGATCCCTCAACCTTACGTAGGCACAACTATAAGCTAAACTACTTGAACCAGCCTAAGTCACTAGAGCAGTTTAAGACAGCTAAGCCACTTAAAACTCATTAAACAACATCAACAGTGTATCAGAGATCCTGTATTACTGACACTTCATCACTACAGCTTTCTCAAACATGCACAATTCCATCTTCATGGACCTGTTGCAAAGTTTTGTAAGTTGAGTGCAGCTGAAGATCTTGCCTTGATCAATCCTGATGTAGTCCATAACACAAGTCAAATGAGAAGCTGCTGGGGTTATCCATCTTTTACTCGACCAGAAAACATGGAAAACTGTCTTGCTGATTTTGTTCACATACTTCAAAAAGTTAGATGTATGTTATTTCTTGACATCACTTGTTTCTGCATGTTTCATAATTTTTTATGTAAGTGTGTTGGGGAGAGAATTAAAGAGGATGTACGATGGTGTGAGACCGGTGAGATGGCTTGAAGTGAATATGAATGCATTACTCCTGAGTGGCAAAGCCGCAGTCAGGTATACAGTTTATTCCTTGAACTTGGTGTCCTGCATTTAGAAGAAAACCTCTTAAATAATTTTTTAAAAGTGAAGCCTTTTTCAAGAAGCTTATTCTAACATTTCTTCAGCTGTAACCCTATCTTCCCTTACAAAACACAATAACCAAGGAGCGCAGGCAAAGTTATCGTTGCTGCTTTGAGAGCAGGGGCAGGTGTCAGGGCAGAGGAGGGAAAGAAGAAATAGGAAGAGGGAGCCAGAATCCGCTGAGACCCTGCCTTCATGTGCTGGGCCCTCTGACAGCTGCCAGGGAAGGACACTTTTTTGTACTGACCAAGCAGGCACTGTGGCAATCATCACTTTACAGCCAATAGCAGCCCGATTGCTACCCCAGGCAGATCTGCATTGTCTGCACTTGGAGCAGACCTGTCTCCAGCTGCTCCAGACTAGTGGCAGTATCACAGACCTACTCCTACAGCTTCTGTCAGAAGAGGCAAATGGAAATAAAACAGTATATGCACTTCAAAAAAACCACTTTTGCCTTTTCTTTCTGACACCTAGTTGTTATGACAAAAGGTCGGACATCTTGCTGTCACCCCTACTTTGAGCCACACACGTGCTTTTTAGTCAAAGTGTAGCAATACTCTCATCAGCATAAGCTAGGGGGAGAGAGGACAAGAGCAAGAAGCATGACATAAAGAAAATGGCAATACTTTGAAGCTTTTTAAGGCAGAGTCACACATCCCAGAGGAGATAGTTTAATGAGCGGAGTCCAGAGGTGGATGTAGCTCTCCAGTCAGTCACTCTGACACCATAATTTCTCAACTGTTTCTCTAGACTCTCCATGCCATTCTCATACCACAAAAGGGAAGTGAATATGGTTGCAAGGACAGTCCTGGCTTCTGAATAGCTACAGTGGTAATGGTGTTGTGTGCTTTCAAAGGATTAAAAGAAAACTAAACAATGGCAACATCAAAATTTCATGTTAGTCCTCACAGGGTTCATCATACATAGGTGGTACATCAGCTCCTTATCAGCCTTTCCTTACCTGAGATAACAGAGAAACTACCAATGGTGGAAGCCCCACATCTGTAGACTTACCATAAGAAGCCCCCGGAACCTAATTCTCCATGGAATTTCAAAATTGCATGTTGACCGTCAACAACAGACCCAGACCTACTTCCTGGAGAGGAAAATCCTCTCCCTTTGGCCGTCTCTCTTCTCTCAGGCACCTGTACTCTCCGCCTGAGGCTAGGCAGTGGCTGCTGCTGCAGTGGCACTTCAGGCTATGATGGTTTCCACATGAAAGGCTGGCACATTGCTACAGAATTCAGTTTCCAGTCTCTAGGTCCCACCTAACCTGGCACAGACCGAGCGCTTCAGTCCTACCCTGGTTTTTTTAGATTTCAAGAAACACAACAGTAATGACAAAGGCACTTCTAAAAAGCAGGGCAGCTTTGTACTGACCTCCAAGCAAGGCAAAGGAGTGAATGCACCAGAGCTTTTCAATTGACAGTAAGATTTCTAATGTGGGCACATGTACACATCTTGCATCACTTTGTTTTCAAAATGGGTGATAATTAAGTTGTTTTGTTTTAAATTAAGCAAAAGAGGCCGGAGGTAGACACCTCGCATGGAAAATTTCTGCCTGAGGGACAGTTTAACAAAGTTGCATTAAAAAAAAAAAAACAAATCAGAAAAAATACTCTTGCAATAGAAATAATTCTGCAACTTTACCTGTGGGTGAAGGCTGCTGTTGCTCCCTAGAATGAGTACATTTGAAAGGCTACCTTATGAAATAAAAGCTGCAGAACAATAATAGGGCGTTGCTTGTCACTGCAATCTCGAATAGCTTTAGCAAACACGGAAGACCAAACACTAGGAAAAATAAGGTAGTTAAATAGAAAAACAAAACAAAGGCCTGAGAACACTTGTACTTTCCATATACACTGTACGACTAAATGCTATACTTTCCGGAGTAGGGCAGGGCTGTTTCTGGTTTTAGTGGAATGGTTATAAAAATGGAGTGACTGAGTTTCTAGGTCATAATGCATTCTGTCATACATTCCTCTTTCTGCCTTTAAAAGTGTGATAACTCTCCAGTTTCACTGAAGTTTTACTGAACTCCTTTTAACTTTCTGGGCATGCTTTGCACCTGGGTTAAGTAAGTGCAATTACCACTCAGGAGAGGTCAAGATCTAGTCCTACTTACCATCCTCTGTGCTGATGGTTTACAAATAACTTCTGGAGTCACTTGATATGCAGTCTACTATTCATCCAAGTTGCCATAACTGGATTATTAAACAGGACTGGAGATTAAAATGTACCTGAATTTAAAGCTTTGGACTCTTTGCTGTGGTTTTGTCATAAAATGACTCATTTGCTACTGATCAAGGCCTGCAATTATTGTAACACTTTTCCCTTAGACACAAAAGAGATGGATAATTGGTCATCCCAGAGATGAGTGCTGCACTTCAAATGTTAAAAATTATATATCTGGGGTGTGTGTGCAGTAGGGTTTAGTTTTCTCGTTGTCTTTTTCCAGTAGCTATACACATGTGATGGCTCTTTCTATTTCTGGTTTTTGTCTCCTTCTCTCAAAAACACATGTACTTCTCTTCATGCTTCTTATTCTAACAGAAATCTTGATATGATACAATGAATTAAATAATATTGCACCTTCTCACACAGAAAGCGAACATGTCTCTTTAGAGCACATCCACTTCTAGAGGTTAGATGCTAATAAATGCTTGAACTTTCTCATCTTACTTCAATAAAATTTCTGTTCAATCTGCCTAGCTAGGTTTATAGCCAAATTGTTTCATAGGAGCCACAGGTGAAGTGAAGGTCTGCATCAAGTCAGGAGGCAAAATTGGTGACCTTAACTGCAGCTTTTGCTCCTGTAAGCTGGAAGGGCTGGTTGATGGCTGCTGGCCCAACCCTGGAGACCGTGTATCAAAGCAATACAAAGTCATTTTGTATTGGATCACAGAGGGGGGGATTCATGAAAGAGCTGGTATCAAGCTGCATCACCATCAAGACCAACCTTCTAGGTATCTGAAGAAAGGTGGAACAAATCCGCTTTGCTCTGTTGTGCTGCCCAGAGAAAGATTCGTTTGTGCAACATTTTCCTGAGTTATGTGAGTGTTGGTCTGAAAGGCCTTCCATATAGAGTAGATATGCAACAGTACAGGAAGGAAGGCGTTGTATGCAGATTTTGCTTGCATGGCATGTGTGTCCCCAGCAATAAGCTGCAGTAACTTTAAGAGGACAGTGGTGCCATCTTGAAGAGGCATGAACACTGAAGGTCACACAGCTCTTGGGGAACTCAGCATCTGTGCTGGATGCTGACATAAGTTTGGCTCGTCAATGCCTAAATGAAAAGTATAAATGCTGCAATTCAGTAGATCACTTTACCCGTGCTTAGACCTGATCCATTCCTAGGTCTTTTCTTGCCTCAAGGATTGTGATGGGTTCGCACTTGCTTTAGTGGCTCTGAGGACTTCTGCAAGGAAGAAAAGGGTACAACTCTCCCTGGTACTTTTTTATTCATTGCTTGGTAATCTGCATTTTCTTCCTTTCCTTTAGGGAACCTCGGGTACCTAAGGTGCTTTGTACAAGACTTGGAGCCACCAGTGCACTGGCTCCATTTGTCCTGGGATAGTTCAATTCTTGGGTGTAACTGTTGTATCACTGGCAGAGCTTCTATCAGCAAGGTACAAGACATCTCTGCATAAGCTCCAGCATTTGTTGTCGTTCTCCATCCAGTGACACAGCATGGCCAAAAGACAGTGCATTCAGCACAACCCATATACATGTTGGGTAATCTAAGTTTGCCCCTGGCTTTTTAACCATCCTCACCAGAACTCTCTTTCCTGCACTGCTGCTCAGTTTGCTCACAGCTCTTGGAAACACAATAGTTTGTTAGTCTTTGTGAAGATAAGCAAGCTTTTGAACTTTGGTGTATTAACCCTAAAAGAGAAAAGAAGATACAGGACCAGCCACCTCAAGAAATGCAAGCCACAGACTGCCAAGGAGATCAGGAAGAGTTTAGGTGCCTGTATTCCTTCTTGGACTTGGCCATTTGCCTGACGGCTCTTAGCATCAGACTTAGTTTTTCACCAACTGTTTCCTGCAGCTCACAGGGAAAGCAAACTCCTACAGACTTCCACAAGGGCTCTGCCAGCGTAAAGCCACCCTTTTTCAGAGCAATCCTCTAGCAATGTTGAGAGGAGATTTGGTAGAAAGCCTAGGCTGGATGCTAATTTCTTCCTTGTGTAATTAGATAATTTGCAATAGCATTCTTAGTGATGTTATTAAAATGCCATGATTCAGATATAACTGTGAGAATGTTAAGGACTTGATTAAGTTTTCTGCTAACAGAGTTGATTTGTGTGCTTGGGATTTTTAATTTGCAGGGTCAAAACAATTCGGAGTCTTTATCTTCACCACTTGCTTCTAGCCAGGTTCACTTGTTGCTCTTCATAGTAGTGGCAAAGTTTTGCATTAATATATAATATATTGAAATCAAGTAGGAAAGCATCTTAGCTAAACTACAGTCAAGTTTTGACCTTGTATTTAGGATAGTTCTGCAAACCAGTGGGTGGACACATGCATGATCTTAGCAAACAGCTGTGTTAAATATATTTTGGGCCTCAATGTGACACTGTGGGGTTCTGACTAGCTTGTCAAAAACTGGGTTACCTGAATCAGCACTCATTTGCACATTCAGAACCTGAGACCTGATCCTTAAGGGCTCTCTTTCACTGGTGAGCATGCACCTAATTTTTTCAAACTGACACAGATTTTTCTGTATCAAATAATGCATTTCATCTCAGAAGATGTATTAGGTCAGTGGCTTGAGTTGTGAGAAATTAAAATAGAAACATGTTCTAACTAAAATAATACAGACCTGGAAAAGCTTGGTATGGAGGAAACAACAACCAACCCAAACCCAACCACACCTAGAAAAAGATCACCCTAGCTCTAACAGCTTAACTCCTTTCTTCCCATAGGAAAAATTGTGATTCTTCTCTGTCTTACTGGCAAAGAAAAAAGAAGGCTGATTTGTAGCATTCTCTCCAACCACAGGAGAACATAATTGGAACTTTTCACAATTCAAATGCCATAAAAGCTTGACAGTAACATTAAACCTTATGAATGAGAAGCCAGTGAGATTTCAAGGAGTATGAGATGGGTGTTTCCTTTTTCTCCTCTGCCAGTTTCATGCCATTTCTCTGTCTTCTTAAGATCAAGCTGCCCTGTCCTTTAGTGAGCCTGCTGTCCTTCCTAGTCTTCTGCAATCACCTGCTGTAACAAGTACAAAGCCACTTGCTACACCACCTTGTGTGTTGATAGTGAATAGTGGCTAGCCTGGCACTAACATTTGTGGACCAGCTAGCTGCATTTGATACTGCTGATGTCTCTTCCCAGCCTGAACAACTTGAGTTAACTTGAGTGTAACATCTGTAGCTGAAACTCACAGAAACCTGATAGAAGTGCTGAATTCCCCTCTGCTGCCTGCAGAGCCACCTGTGCAACACCAGACAGAGCTGGGGTGAAGAGGAATCATCTTGCAAACACCTAAACTTCTTCACCCTTCCCTTTGCCCCTTCCCCAGACCCATCCAGCTACCACTAAAGGTCTGTTTCCCCAGTTCACTCCCCAGCTCACCAGCTTGGTGTACCTTCAAGGACATCTCAGTTGTTCCTGATCCCCCTGCACTGGGTCAGTGCTTGTGCACCCTCCTCATGAGAACCCCCAGGGCAATCCCAACAAGCACGCAAGACTCAAGACCTACCCTGGCATATTAAGTCTCTTCTATGCTTTTGAAAAGATTGAGGCATGTACACATAAAACAAGCACTAGCTACAAGACTTTGTCCTATCATGTTACATAAGTAAAATCTTCCTTTCCTTTTACCACAAATCTGAGCTTAATTTGTTGCATGCTGTTAGGCAGTAGCTACACTGATTCCTGCAATTGTTCCATGTCAGAGCTGGGTAAGTGAATGTTTACAAAATACTGGTACTTTGGAGTTTGCACAGTATTATTAGATAGATCAGCACAATAAAACATATAAGGATCCTTTGATCTAAAGGTTGTGCACATATTTCAGATCTGAAATGTCCATGATACCGGAACATTCTCGTATGTGCACAATTCCAGATTACCATGCATGGCATGTGTTCTTCCCAGCTTTCCCTCCCCTCTGCTAAGTCAGTAATTTAAGAATTCAGTGTCACCTGGCTTTGCCCTATGCACTGCCACCATTTATTAGCGAAGAAAAAAAGCCTACCAAATTTCGCTAAAAGATTAGCATTTAAGAAAACCAGCATTTCTAGGAACACCATGTACAGTACAGTTCTTCACGGATTTTTAATGTACTTGTTTCACAGTGATAATACTTGTTCCCAGAGAAGAATCATGATATTACTCATCACCAGGTATCTTACCTTTGAACCAGGTTGGACCTGTTGTTACTGGAAATAAGTAATTGTACTAACTGGATAGTTAGTTCCCAGAATAGCCATTGTATAACTAAGGAGAGGACTCTGACAGCAGCCATTCAAATCTCTGAATATATTTTAACTACTTGGCAGCATTCAGGGAACAAAATAAAAAATAGCTGAGTGCCACCTTAATGAGCTCTTACTAGCAATACAAATAATTGGGCTTCTGGACAAAAGGCGATTATAGGTTAAATGATATTTGGGTAGCATCATGTGGCTGATTAAAAGATGGAATAAACTGCTAGTGCAGTGAAGAATGCAACTGTTTGCAGGCCTGAATCAACATGTAAAACAAGAGGAGAAAAATCCCTGCAAAGTTTTCTCATTTTATGTACTACTGTGTACAAGTAACACGTGGTTTCCCCTAGGCATTTTCAGGCAAGGTGAAATACATCTTACTTTAAACCCTGGGATTATTATTAAGGGGTGAGATTTTTTTTGGAATTGCAATCCTAGTTTGATAAACTGTTATACAAAAGTACTACTAACTCAACAGAAGTGCTGCCATGGAAATGGTTCTCCAGCAACTCTTCTCACTTCAGTGAAACATAGTAAGGCTTTTCTCTCCCTCATCCTTTCTGCCCTTGCCTGCATTTATTCTGCACCATGAAGGCAATATAACAGATTTCCCTCCTTGGGCATCACCACTACAGTGTTTGCCTTCAAATTAGCCAAACTATCTAAGGCCCACCAAAACCTATGGTAAAAAGTATAGAGGAGGCAGGACCTGACTTGCAAAGCCTTTAAGAAGGTTTATGTGGAAGAGTTGATTCAGATCCACTCAAGGTTTTACAAAACTGTAGGATTATTTTGTTGTTTGGGGTTTGTTGGGTTTTTTTTTTAAAGATAGGTTTCACTTTCAGTGACGGAGGCCAATGCGGCTGTGTTCCCAGAAATCAGTCTGAAATGATGCTGCCTTTGGTGCAAAGACACAGACACAAACAAGCTAGTTTTGAACTGGTCAACAAAGCTACAAAAAGGCATAGCTACCAGAGGACTTACTGTCAGCGCCAGAGTAAGCATCAGGCTGATGGAATCATACTACCAAGTACCCTGCTGGCTCACCTAAAAGTGGCCCAGGTCCATCACTAAGAGCCAGTGTTTTCCCCTTGGAAATAGCCCCACGTTTGTGTTATGGAGCACACGTTCCCTTTATCACTCTGTCTTTCAGTTTCATATTCATAAATCAAGTACCTTGTCTAGTAACATCACTGTGAAGAAAAGTGCTTGAAACAGGTAATGTTCCTTAGATGGGGGAAAACTTGGCACCTAGCTGACCTGCAGTGCAAGCATGTTCTGTCCTTTTGTCCTTTATTCTTACTGCCTTTCAAGTGCTTGTTTTATAATAAGCTCTCCTGCTTTTTTTCCCCACAAAAAGAGAAAGACAGAGAGGCATTTCTCACACCTCCACTCTCCAAACTGACAGCAGTTCACCTCTGTAGTGACTTCTTTTTCCCTGTAAGAAGACAAGTATTTTAAGAACAACAGAGTGCGTGTTCTGAACAAACACCACAGTGGTCAGGGGAAGCATCCAAAACTCTAGATACCATTCTGAGCTTCAGAGGGCATCCATCTCTCTTCTTAGCAAAAATAGGCCAGAAATACAGTAAGAATAGACCTCTCTCATGGGGTTTTGGTACATCAGCTCTTACTTGAGGCCAGAGTTGTCTGTAAATTTGGAAGAGAAGGTTAAAAGAAATTTTGGTGCTCATAGGAAAGAAGAGTAAAGAAAGAGAAAGGAAAGGAGAAGAGGAAGGGAAAGGGGAAAGGGAACAGTAAAGAAAATTAAGAAAGGAAGAAATGAAGAAAGAAAGGAAGAAAAGAAGAAAAGAAAAAGACCTTAATGTTTTAAAGAAGGATTTGGATGATTTTCTTTGGATTAATTTGTTCATGCCCAAGAGCTAATAAGTCTTAACCATCAGGACAAGCACTTTCCAAGGCATTAGCAATGCTGCATCACATGCATTCCCCAACAGAAATGAAGAGAGTACAAAGGTATAGCAAAATACTATGAAATCAGAATGGGAAGACCTTGTACTCCCTATGTCCTTATGCTGCAGCAAAAGGATTACACACAACACAGGGAAATGAGACATAAGTCTCCCTTAGTTTCAACACAGGAGATCCCTGCTGGGGGATCTGATGCTGCCACTGGCAAAAAGTGTCAGCACCCCGTGAAACTGGTGGGAGTTCAGGGCATGCAAAATAAAAGAAATGTAGGACTGAGCCTGGACAGATCCCTTAGACAACAGTGGGAATTCCTTCCTGGGTTCAGCTGTTCCAGACCAGACTCAAAATGCCAGCCAGAAAATAAAGCAAAGAGATGATGCTACTATTGCCCTTCATTTATTTAGCCTTTTCATAGTGTAAACAGACATGAAACCTGAGGATACAAAAGCTTAGAGCACTCCTTATGCTTTGGGGATGTTTACAAATTGCCAGCCCTTTATAAAAAGAATAAACAGGAATTAGAAAAAAAAAAAATCCCCTGAAGATACTTCCTGGTTCCTGCTTAAGCATGTGAAGGAAGTAGGAAGACTTACTCAATTTGGACCAGCTCCAGATGCACACGGTTAACTCTACATGAGGCTTTGCTTTTGCTAATGCTTGTGTCTGCGTTTGCCATTCAATCTGACAGAGCCATGAACAGCAGCAGCAAGCCAAAAGAAAAGGTTGTCTAGTGCAGATGGTAGAAAATCAGGCTTGGCAGCTAGTGGGCTACAGACAGCCCTGAACAGTGCATGTGAGGTGCAACGAGAGGAAGAGGATTCACCATGAGGGTTTAGTGGCATGGGCCCTCAACTAGAGCTGTAAAGTGAGATGTCTGCTTCTCTGCCTTTAGTCAGCCTTTTGATGGAAAAAGAACAGGTCTTACCCAAAATCTATTTGAGGCTGGTCTACAAAGTAAAGGGCTCTTTACAAAAAGCTGCCATTCACTCAGCAGTACGGTATTTATGTGAGGCTCCTGTTTCAACAGGCTTTCCTCATGCTTATGGTGCTATAAATCTAGATGCACATGAGGGCATGAATTTCCAAGCAGATGATTGCCAGGGTTCTCCCTTCAACACACCACAGGATCTGCTAGGCCAGGTCACATTAGCAACCACCAAGCCTAGTATTTTGTGTGAAGCGTCAGGCAATGCCTACTTCTCAAGAGGCAAATTCATAACACCATGGTCGACGCAGTGCTGGCTATAAGGGAGAAGAACTCTTTCTTCCTAAATAAATCAACTACCCAACGTTCTAGACCTATTGCCATCAAACTCCATTTTCTCTTCTGCTTTGTACTTCACATACTCTTCCCCAGTCACATGATGGCTTCGCTTTCCAAATCTTGGGTGAACTGTCTCATGGAATCCTACACTCTTTCTAAAAGGATCTACCCATCTCCTTGCCCTTGGCATGCCACATGCCACAGCTCAATGGCCCATACCAAACTACAGCCTGAAGCCAGGTGTATTCAGCCACCCTGAGGAGAAAGCAGACAAGGGAATGGGTACTCCTAGTGTCTCACTTACAATTCAAACAGGATTTGAAATGTTGTAGGACCTTCCAGATGAGTGAATGTAGCCCTTCGTGAACTAAACTTGTGAAGAGCACAAAGCTTTGCAGGAGACAGAAATGCTTTGATGACTTCTACAGTGGTATAAGGGACTATGTTAACATTTTACACTTGATTTTCCAGACAAACCCGGGCACTTAAATGTCTATTGAAATCAGTGACAACTGTACAAGTCATGTCCCACTGGAATCATGTAATTCAGCAATTTTTTTCAGCATTTCATTTCTATTCAGTTATATTGCTTTTGATTTATCTGCATTAAAAGTTTATGAGGTGGATCCATAAAATACCTAATGCATGCAAAACTGGAATTATGAATAGCCAAGGAAGAGGGATCAACTTGCGCAAATGCCTTATGGAGAGGGATCCAGCAGCCATAGCACTACACTTGCTCATTCATGATAAAAAATGGCAGTGCCTGTGTTGCTCATTCCTGGTGCTGGCAAAGGGCTAATAGTAAGGGGCTGAAGGACTAAAAGGCAAGTCCTGGGACTTAGCAGCCCCTTTTGCTCACAGATTTCCCCTCTTTTCCTGGAGCTGGTATGAGGTGTAGCAGCTGGTGCAGCTGACTCTGACTGCCCTCTAGTGCAGGGATCAAACTCACCAAATAATTCAAAAGATGGGGATAGCTACAAATGGAACAGACACCTGCAGCTGAATGGTGAGACAGCTCTTGCTCAAGTATCAGAGCTCTATGGCTGGCAAGGAGACTCCCAAGTTGTATTCCAGGTGGCACACTGGCCATGAATATGATGCCACTGATCAGCTTTAACAGTGCAGAGCAAATAGTCGTCTTTTCGGGTGCTGCAGACAGAAATTCTCATGCAAACCACAGGTAAATCAGTAAACTATCAAAGCAGAAGCATTACATCATAATTGTACTTTTCAGAAGTGTCAGAAATGGCTTCTGAGGGTTATGAGCTTAAGACATATAACTAGTGTCTTAAACTAGTGGCTAGTTCAGTCTCTGTCTCACATTGTTGGTGGTTGGCTGCTGAATCACTTCATGAAACTTCTCATCTTACAGGAGGATTTAGAACTCCTTTTCCATAAAAGAAGACAAGATAGTTTCATAGTACTGAAATCCATGAAATTCCAATAAAAATATCCTTCTCCGCAACAGTGGAATCACGAAGGACAATTTTAAATAATCTTGATTTTTCTTATTGCTTCGGGCTTTAGAGACATTGTTAAGATAGAAAACAGAGCAAGAGCATCATTAGATTCAGCAACTACCAGCAATTAGATACAGCAAGATAAAATTACAGTACTGGAGAGAAAAGATCGACTTACAGTGGTTCCAAATAGACATCTGAACTATTCATCTTCTGTACAGCTGGTGTATTCTGGCTATGCTTTTTATCTTGAGATAGGTAAATCTGAATGAGCTGGGTCAGAATGACACCATTCTTGGGACCCATTTGATAGCTTCCTGTTGAAAAGAGGCATTATAATGAGAAGAATTTAATAATGTGAAAGATTTAGAAGAATGGTAATGGACTATAGAGCCCTTTATCTTTTAAAGTCTTTAGTAGCAGATCAGTTCACATGAGATCATTCAGCCCATGGCACTTTCTCTGTGAGGGACCAATCTTTAGGCAAAATACAAGAAATGGTATAAGCTTGTCCTGTAATTCATACTCGACAGAACTTATTTCAAAAGCATGCTGGTGATGGAGCACGATACAGAGTCAGCAGTAGTAAGCACCTTGAGCCTGTGGCTGCATTTAACCCACATGAGATGTATTAGTAGTCACTAATATCACATGAGATGTATTAGTAGTCACAGCCTTTTTAGCTGTCCAGTTGTTACTAATACACATGCATGTCTGCACAAATGGGTCAGCGTGCTGCCCACATACTTTGGCTATATCCCTGTGAAGCTTCTCACTCTTAGCCTAAACAAACTAATTATCTGCATACACTACCATCTCACATCTATCCCTCTTCCCAGCTCTTCTAATATATACAAATGGGACCTGCCACTTTCGCCTGACTAAAAATCAGCTGAGTGGCCAAAACTTACTTAGTTTCAACAATTTAATAGAAGTCTGGGCAGAACAAATTCATGTCCTCATCTGATTCGTGCTAGAGAGTTATCCATATAAAGCAACATTGCTACAACCTGTATCAAGGACAGATACCATGACACAGAGTCTAATTATGGTTAGAGCTTGAACATATTGGTAGAAATATGTTCAAGCTCTGTACCACTACTGCACCTATTCCGTGACTAGTTAGAAGACTTTACCTTCAAGGGCACTTTCTAACCCACAATTAATGTGTCTGAGTAGCTCCTTCTGATCACCTATGTAACTAATTCTTTTGGACAGTACTATTTGTACCTGTCTTGCTGGTGTATCTTTTGTGACGCCTCCACCAACCCTGTCAAATGATCAAGCTTCAACAGCAGACCCAGGAAAAGAACCCCAGTGTTACAAACACTTCTTGCTCTCAGCACTACATAGCCAGATTTTCATGTTAACAACAGCAACATCTGCACACAGATAGTGTAACTTCCCAGTAATAAAGATGTGCTGACTCCTCACTGTTCGTTCTCACTGTCTGAAAAGAGCTGGGAGCACAGCGACAGACACTCAGTGCGGAGGTGAATGTTTACCACTGGGGTAGCAAACTCTGAATGACAGCGGACAAATAAGCGGAATGAATCCTTTAAGCAGTTGTTTCTTAAAATTATCTCTTCCCAAATTGAGAGGCCTGGTTGAACCTTTGCAGACACAGACAGAAGGATTTCAACTAATACTGCCCTTTTTCAAGCTTAACTGGCTTATTTCCTCAGTTCCTTTGGGTGGAGTGTCGCTGTGCAAAGGGATACGTACAGACATACTTGCTCTTCCTCTCTGTTCCAGAGGTATTCTTAGCAAATAACTGCTGCTGCTGCCTGCGGCTCCTGCCATTGCAAAGGAGAGAGCATTTCAGACCTACTGGGCTTTTGTCCCTACAAATGTAGTCATATAACTAACAGCACAAGGGAATGCAGCAGTTGTGTAACAATTCAGGGTATTTGACAACTATTGAGGAGGAAGAGCACCTGAAAGGACAACAAAAAATACCACCTCCTTTAGAGAAAAAGAGAGGGGCTCAACTGTAAACGGAGTTGGAACAGGCTAGCTGGTATATCTGAGAGAACAGCCTGAAGTGTAACACTGGACACAGCTGTACAAGGTTCTTCTAAGCCCTCCTCCAATGTTGCACTTCAATGCTATCCTGCACGGACACTTCCTAAGAAGTATGCATAAAATTCATGTCAAAATATGGCTCTATCTAGCTTCAAATCAGAGTCATGGGAAAGACTCACATTGGCTTCAGCAGAGTTAGCTAAAGACCTCCATCTAACCTAACCTCCTGGCGATAGCTGTGTGTGTCCCTAAATGGCCCAGATGTCCCACACTGATAGCACATGAACAACATATCATGCTGATCATGGTATGGAGCAATAACTCAACTATTAAACTACCCAGAGGTAATGAATAGGAATGCAGAGATAAGCATAGCACATGGTACTTTCACAAGGGTATAAGGGAGTTTCAGGAGCTAGTGACTATAGTCCCCACTTCTCCATGCCCTGTTGAAAATTCCAGCCTGTGGATCCCAGTCTGATCTTCTTTACTCTCAGGATCAGGTATTGCCCTTCTGAAGTCAGTGCAGTGCTATTATTGCACAAGCACAGGAATAAATTAATATTATCTATTTTCTCACTTACATGCTTTTATGCAGCAGCAACCCTGAGTGAAAAGGAAGCAAGCTGGCTGAAATTTACTGTAGGGTCAGAGCATGCACACAGGCTGGTACTCCAGGTAGCAAACGCATTCTGTTCCTAGCTACCCTAAAATAACATCTACATGTGCCTAGAGACAAGCAAGGAAACATTCTGCTATTTACTATTAAAATTACTGTTCCAGAACAATAAAATTAAATATAATAAGACGCAACTGCTTTTTCTATTACAATTACTCTTTTGTAGCATTGTGCAAGATAAATGCTCCCCCTCCCTCCTCCCACTTACCTAATATAATATTTGTAAAGATTAAGATTGAGATCTGAAATCAGACAATCTTAAATTCCGTTTTCCACAGCAATATTAACCCTGCCCAACAGGGCTAGTCAGACAGCAGGATGTGACAGACTATACATCTGGCAAATAATTTAACACAGTACTGTTATTTTGCCTTTCACTTTTAGGAGTACACTCACATTTGTGCCAATGAGAACACAAAAGCAGAACTGAAAGGAGAATTCTCCAATGTAACTGTTTAAAAAAATTACTTATAGCGCTGATTATAAGTTAATTAACTTATAATTATTCTCTAAAAGCCTAGTTCCAAGCAGGTATTATCCCATTAACCAATACCTCCTATCAAATGTATTTGCATTTAGTACATAATTACTTTCCTATAACAGTAGGCTCCAACAGCTCTTACTCCCTCACGTTTTAATCACTTAGCCATCACTGTGATTTTTAATATAGAACACTGAAAGTTTAAAGATGTCTCAGTCACATTGCAGTTACATTCAAGCACGCTATGATGTTGAACAGCATAGTCACACACCTTCCTCATTCCTCTGCTGGGCTAGGAACTATGCTACTGAAATTCATGCTACATTATTGCCCTGAAACTGTCATGGTGTTCCACCTCCTCCAATATCTTGTAACTAAAAATGGAGCCCTCAGCTCACCCCCAAGAGGTCGCTAATTAAAATAGGTATTTTTAGACACTAGGTATACTCAGATACACTGCAAGTGATACTATAAATATTTTGTGGCTTTATTTTCTTACACATTTAGTCTCTAGAAAAAGGACAGAAATTTTACTTTTACTGTAATGACAGCCCAGCTTATGAAAATATATACTGGATATAAACAGAGGAAAGAATAAATGAGAAGGCATTCAAAGACTCCAGCAGTTAGATCTTCAACTACATTAGTACGTGATGGCAAAAACAACTGCAAAGCAGCAACCAAGTAGCTGAACACAGTGCTTCACCAGTTCCAACTACATTTTAAATAAAAGTTTATTTATTGCCCCACTTTTTGCCTTCCCTTTTTACCTTCCCTCACAAGAAAAGAAAGCATTCTTTGCTCTCTCAGCTAAGGCTGAAAAGAGGCTTCAGAGAAGAGATGAGGGTATCAGCGATTTCATCAAGTTTCTAAAAGCTCAAAGTGAGAAACATATCTGCAACTCCTACACTTTGGGTTTCCTACAGCAGATCAGTGATCAGAGATATCAGGGGGGAATTTCCTGCCCCCCAATGGTTTGCACAACATTTTCTCACTACAGCCTGATGCTGAGTATCTGTGTGCAAGGCAGAGAAGGCACACCTGAGTCACCTTCTGGCTTGGGAAAGAACCTGAAAGGATTACAGAAGGCTACAGAAATTGCTCAAATGCTGAGGGTCAATGGAAGGGGAAAACCACACTACAGCATTGCTAAGACTCATAGCTTTTAATAGGGTATATGGAAAAAGTGGTTTGTTCAATACACTGTTCAATACCTTGCTTACATTATGCTTACACTACTGGCTTACACAGCTGTATGGTATCTAGACATTTTCTTTATGCAAGTGGATGAATCCACTTTCCTAAGATTTCCCAAACAGAAAGGCTGCGGCTTCTAAAAGTGTTTTACAGACAAGGAATGGGGAGACCAAGATTGTACAACAGCTAAAAACTAAATGCAGATTTTGAAACCTGGACTAATGCTTAAATTATTGCATCTTCCTTCCCTTTTCATTCATAATTCAGTTGTTCAGCATTCACTGTGACAAAGAGTAGCCCCAAAAATGCATTTAGATCTATGTACATCTGCTGTTCTACTCTCTTTAATTCATCAAACATCAAAACAACATTGAGCAAGAAGAGGCCTCTGGATACAGAATTTCAATGAAATATCTTTGACACTGGAACTCATTTTCTGCAATGGACTCTGGTTTTATGTATGGCACATCATGAGGTTTTCTATTCAATGTTCCAGGAGGCCTCATCTGCTCTCTAAAGAAGGAATATGCAGTAAAGAGAACTAAAGAAGAAAGTAAACTGAAATTCCCGTTAGTCAGGTAGGAAGCCATTGGTAGCCATTCTAAGCTGTAGTAAGTGTATTTTTCTTCACTGTAGTTTTGCAGAGATAATAGGAGCTTTTGTAGGGATGAATACATAAATATTTCAGAGGATAACTTGCTTATTTTATGGACTTCAATTTTATTAGTGGAAGCAAGTGGGCTGCTCTTAACCTTAACAATTATAGCTTTATTGTCATTCAGAAAACTGTAAACTCTTGACAGCAGGAGGACTAGTCTCATTACCGGGTAGAAACTGAGGCATAGATGCTGCAAACACAGCAATTCTCTGTGGGAGAGTTAAGCTGTATTCCTTTCTCTGAATGTGGGTTACTGAGCTACACAGATCTCTGTTACTCAATATAACGCTAGAATAATGTACAACTATTGCTTTCTGCACTCAGAATAATACATAACATTCTTTTCAGGTACACAGGTGAGAGGAGAGAATTGGATAAATTCAGTAGCATTACAGTAAACTGGTTGCGACTTCACAAAAGTAATATTGGTTTAAGGGAGATTAGAATTAGTGAATTCTTAGTGAGTTCATGCAACTGTAGGTTTTAGAAAGGTGAAGAAACATCACAGAGATACAACACTGAAACTCTTTGTTCATCTGTTAACCAGACAAGGAAACTGGCAGCCAGGCAGTCAGAGGTTCCCCTTAAGAATATCAGAGACTGTGCCAGCTAACTTACCTAATTGGAGACCACTACCCCAGCATAAAGCAGTATGCAGCCAGTCACTCATCTGATTTTTAACCTCTCCTCTGCTCAGCCCCTGGGGGACACTAGTCTTTTCCAGGGTAGCTAACTCTGTGACTTCTATTTGTAGGAGATGTCTTCCCCTGTTCTCTTAGATGATGGCATGAGGAAGTCCCATGCTGCCACTGACACTAGAATAAAGTTTTCTGAATTATATTTGGGATGAAGCAAATGAAATAAATTCAGGCTAAAGTAGGAATCTGCTGAAACTCCATTATCAGCTGATACTCCATTGCAGTGGAGTGCAAGCCCAAGTCCAGATACGTGCATACAGAAAGATATGTACTTCTAGAAAGTCACCCCATCTATCCCCATAAATGTTTCAGTTCAGAAATTCTGAGAAAATCCAGAACCATGTCATGTGTTTATGAGAAGCTAGGGAACTTGAACAAAAAATTGCTAAGTTTATGTGTGTAACTTTCAACCTGAAACCCACTCCCATGTGAGTTACCAAAGCTACTACATATCTAGTTGCCAATAAAACATTCCACATCCATGGCTGCTGAGGGGCTGGAAAAATTAGGAAACAATCCTTCTTTCAGGCCATTTTCCTTCAGCCCCTTAGAGCTGGCAGCTGTAACAGAAGCCAGGATCCACATACTCTGCTTAAGTAGTTCCAAGACATTTTTTTTCAGGCATAACTACTTCAGTTGGCAGTTTGGGTTTTGGGGTTTGTTTGGGTTTTTTTTTTTTTTCCTCCTTTTTTTTTTTGTTTCCTCACATACAGAAATGGTTGTGTTTGCATCATACACCTTTATACAAATATGTTCATTCACAGTAGAGGAGAAATCACAGAGCTTTAACTCCATCAGGATATTTAAAGCCACTGCAATTCCTCTGTGCAGACAAACCTCTTAATTTCCAGCACTTGGAGATTCTTCTATTGGCATTCTTGAGATCTGGCTTGTCACAGTGTTGGAGACCTTCCCAAAACTCACTGTCCTGAAATATTATCACAATATGCAGGATCCTTCCCTGCAGTCCCACTTCACAAAAGCAGGCAGAACTGACACCCAGAAGCCACTGGCCTTCAAAGTCTACAGCCTTTTGTTTCTCTTCCACAAAGCGACCTTGAAATGTACTTGCTGCAGCTATTTTTCTCTCTCTCCTTCTGCTCTTGCACTCAAGAGCTTGCTCTGCTCTCCCTGACATTCCTGAGTCATTATCTGTGTCTCAATATCTACCTCTGAGTGTCTCATGTGCAAGTTAAATGGCAGAAATAAAAACGTCCACTCCTAATAACTTTTCTTAGTAAAAAAGAGACAAGCCTGTGTCCTCCCATGACCCTCTTATGGACTTGTGTTGTCTTTGCTGTGAGAAGCTGGAGCACTTGAGGTTTCAAAGACCTGACTGCTTGCAGAGGATGCTAAAATCTCCTCTCAGCAGAGAGAGAATTACAGTAATTTGCAGTTCTATCAGTCATTTTGGAACAGTCTGTGAATCCAGTCCCAGTGGCTCAGAACTGCTCTCATATGCTCCCATCCTTTAACCCTGGCCCTAGCAATGGTACTTCTGCTGCCTCTGTCGGCTGAGTAGTCCTTTCCACAGCCTCAAGGAGGAGCTGAGACAAATGCTGAAAGCAGGTGGGCAGCAAATGAGCTGGGATGAGCTTAGAAGCATCTGCTCCCACCAGCTCTTCGTTAGCCATGGGGGAGATGCGTGAGCCACAGCCACCTCTCTCCACAGCAGCCATAGCAACAGTTACTGCCACATTCCTTCACTTCTCTGCTGGGACTCACCTTAGTAATCTTCTGTGCTTTATTGCTACAAGCTGACTGCTAGGTCCACAAGGATAACTTGAAGCTGAGCAACTCCAAATAGAGGAAGACACCCCCACGTGTCTGTCCATAAGGTTACAGAAAAGATTTAAGAATCAAAAAATAACTTCTCCTTCTGACTACTGATAAAGTCTCTCGTATCAATATGTCCTTGAAATGCACAACCTCCCCACCTAGTTTTGCCAGACCAGGACCCAAAAAAAAAAAAGAACCCAGCAGCATAATATAGGCTATGTCTTAGAGCTCATACTATCAAAAAATTTCTGGCTGTGGAAAGAAGAACGCCATAAGGGCAGAAGGTAAAAGGATGACCTGCCCCAGCAGAGGTGTGAGGATAGAGGTGCACCAGGACCTCAGGATCTTCAGAGGCAGAAAACCACAGGCGCTGCCTGATACAGTGACACAACACCTCAAAGGCCTTTTCCTCATCCTCCTCCTCTTAAGAGGCACCCCCTGGGCAATGGTGTTTTCCTGAAAACCATGTCTGGTCTCCTCGGGTTACATGATCCATTTGTACACCAGAACCAAGAATGTTCTGATCCTGAGGAGGGACACAAGAAACAGTGGAGATTTAGAGGGACATTTAGAGGCCAAAACAGTAGGAGAGGTGGAAAGATGGAGCTATGGAAATTTGACACAACAGTCTCACAGTTAATTGAGTGTTGCAACTGCCTTCAAAAATAGTCTGCAATGTCCCACAGGGCATTGTATCAAGCTCTGAGGAGAGCACTGGCTTGACTCTCCACTGGGTACCTTGACTTCAGCCAACAAGCCACATCTGGAGAGACGAGTACCATCTTTGGTAGCATGATACACCATTGCTTGCATACCAAGAAATATAACAGCTGCAGAATTCCTGACTGTAGGAAGGCACAAAATGCTTAGGAGCTTGATTTTGCATGTAAATGGCAATTAGGCTTTTAGAACACTCGAGTTGGAAAATTTCACACTGGACCATCTGTAATGCACAGGAGCAGTAGTCCTAAACCACATATTTTATTACCCACCTGTAGAAACTCAACTGTCTGGGAGCAGGGTATTCCTTGTTACTCTATAGGGAGAATCTGTTTTTGACCTCACGTTCAGTGATGACCTCATGCTGGCTCTATGCCAGTGATTTCTATGATGTTATTCCTGGTTTACTACATTATAGAGAGAAGAATCTGGCTCATTCATATAAATGTATGAAAAGTGAGTACCCTGAGAAGATGCCACCATGCCCTGCATCTCCTATGCCTGAGAGACAAGTCCTTAGGGGAATACCTGCCAAAAAGCCTCCATCTCACATTACATACCATAATAAACAACTCTGGTGTTTTGTTTATATTGCCAAATTAACAGAAATGCTCATCATAAAACTATCTTGGCAGTGTCTAATAACAACCCTTCTAGAGGCCCATGTTTTTCCATAGCTGCAACTCTTCAAAAATGTAATGCTTTGTTTTGACTTGACTAAAGGCTGGGGTGGGTAGGTGGGTGGTCTGAAATCCATATGGGCCGCTTTAATTACCACAGTCACACCAGCAGCTTCAAGTTACCACAGAGAGCATCCTCTCTGCTTTCCTGGGAGCAATGAGAGAGCCTTATACTGAAAGAAAAAAAAAAAATCCAGTTTAATTAGTTACAAACCACTTTTACATCATGTTTTTTCTTTCTAGAGATCCTCAGCTTAGGAGGCGTTTGCTGCCTGGGGACTGGTTTCTCTGATTAATTTTTTTAGAAATAAGAAGCTCAGTATGTTTTGTTTCATTATCCCCTCACTGACATGAGTTTTTTTCATTCCATTCTTTTTATTCCACTTCTCTGTGGTCCTGCTTGTTTATTCTTGTTTAGTTACACCTGTCAGTACTTGGATGAGAAACCTTAAAAAACCTCAACTCTTTAAAGATGCCTTTTCAGAGGGTCACTATTGGAATGGTGTACCCGAGTAAAGATCCTTAGTACTTCCTCCCACCATGACTGGCCACAGCACTCATTTATTCTACTTCTTTGGTTCTCAATTCCACAAACAGTAATCAAACATTTATGTTAACTGGCACTATTTGTTAAATTCCCCAGTGAAAGACTGTTTTTTCCCCACAGCTGCGTGCTACTTCACATTAGCTATGTCTACATGCAAATGAACATGTAATAGTGTGCTGTAGGACACACAATTTCACATGGCACATATATATACGGTTTTGATATATGAACATGACTTTGAAGATCAATACTCTTAATTTAAATAATCTTTCATTTCTTCCTTGCTAGTGGTCTAGTGTTCTAGTTGAGCAACTATATTTTTGCTGCCCAGTGGGTTTAATTTCTAGTTTTGCAGACTGCATAGGAGCTACAGGCTTTGGACTCTTGCTAGACATGGAGCATTTGATGTGGTGCCTGACCATCTGCAGTGACCTCTACACAAGCAGTGAAAAAAGAGAGACTGCTGTCTTGACTATACTGTGGAACCAGAGAGGGTCACAGGGAAAACAGACACACAGGACAGATTATTTTTGCATCCCTGCTGCTCTGGACAGTCCCTTCTACTGCTTATATTACCATACACTTCATGATACAGGGAAAGAGAAAGGACCAGATTTCATCAGCTTTGCATTCAGAGGCTGGTGTGTTTTTATCAAGAGCCAGATGGAAGTGGAAGAGGAGCCTTTAGGAACCTACATGTAGGGAAAATAGTAACACAGCAGTCAACATGCGCTTGCATGAAGGGCAGCTAACCTTTCCTGATTCTGTTAGCAAAACAAGAAAGACTTTGCTGGACCGAGTGCCCTGGCACCACAATACCTCTGCTCCAAACCTCTACTATTAAGCAACCCCCCTGGCAGGCAGAACTTTACTACAGGGCTCATGGCCAGGCACTATAGCATCAACAGCAGAACCGCCCCAGGGTTCCTGGCAGGTTGCAGGCAAGTGAGGAATCACTGGCTGGCCACTCCTAGGGGCTTGGTGGGACTCACTCTGTGGGGTGAGATCATAAGAGGTCCTACATGCTATCTAGATTTGAAAACTGCTTATATTAGACATGGTGGACAGAGCTACACAACAGATTGTTCTTCTGCAGTTCTATTTCCATTATCTGTCTGTGGTGTAGCCTGTACTAGCCAGTGGGGTGCTTTGATAAAGATGGCTCTTACAGGTTATTAACGAATTATGTTGTAGGAGCAACAATAAACAGAAGTTGCTAATTGAGTCAAGGAAGTAATTTCAGGGTCTGATTGGTTTTGCTACTACAGTCAAAGATTAAGTTAAAGAATCAGGGTTGGACACTGCTGCTTCTCTGGAAGGTCAAGGAAAATGACTGGATGCATCGTGTAGTGTTGCTGTGTGTTACCAGGGGACTCTGCAGGAATCAGAGGCAAAGGTGACTCCCAGGGCTTGGCAGCACAATTTCCAACACACTGGCACAGCACAGCACAATGTCTAAGGCTTGTTTAAATGCAGGAAGTGGCTTGATGGAAATGGCAGAACACATGTGCAATCCCACTGTGATTCATTCTGACACCTTGATAATCTTGTTCTTATCTATGTGGCTTGCCTAATGCTAAGAAGCCCTCAGCTTCACTTCCATTACTGAGCTACTTCAGTGAAGTTTCATGCTTGTTCTGGCCACTCACTTTCAAAGGGAACAACTTTTGAGAAGAAAATAACCTGACAGTTTATATCACACATTTCTTGCCTCAACTATCTTAAAATCCTGCAGAAAATTTATTACAATGGCTACCATCTCATTTTCCCTTTTCAGAACCTGTGAAAAACTCAGTCTGTTAAAAAGCACAAATGAGGCAACTAGTAAAGTTGACATTAATGTAAAAGCTATTGTTTTCAAAATAGTTTTTACTAGTTTCAACTGAAGAATCAGTAATTCTTGATTTTTTTTTCTGGTTTTTAAATATCTATAACTTTCACATTTTAAAGCTCTTCTCAGCAACCACCAGAAAAACATACTCTAAATAAAAAGAGCTAACCCAGATTTAAACCCATAACTCTAATACAAAACCTCTGACTGCTGAGAAACTTCCAATAAAATAAGGAAAGCCGGTGGTAACTGTTGTAGCAAGCTCTTGAGGCGTCAGTGACCAGCTGATGTGGGGAAAAGGCTGAAACAAAGATAGCTTCATACTAGATGCAAACCAGCATTGAGTCTCAACCTCGCCTATAAAAGTACCAGGAAAAGCCTGCAAAGCTACTTCCGGATGAAAGAAGATCTTGTCCTTCAGGGCCTAGGATATCTCTGTAAAACTGTCTCATTCCTTAAACCTGCCTTTGCTGTCAGCAAGATACACCTGAAATCACATGGCTTTATAGGGATTATTCAAATCAGATACAGGGGCTTAAGGAATTCCAGGCACTGAATAAATGTCTCTCTTTATAAGCATGTTTGGGAAAACAGCTTAGGTTTAGCTTGTTCTGATACTTAGGGATCCTAAAGAGATGTGAGTCTTAGTAATATCCTTCTCCTCATCCAGATCAAAAGGTAAGGGGAAAGTATAAGACATTCATAGAATCATAGAATCATAGTAGGGTTGGAAAGGACCTTAAGATCATCTAGTTCCAACCTCCCTGCCATGGGCAGGGACACCTCCCACTAAACCATA
>JANRGW010000425.1:0-45539 GCA_024733675.1 Psilopsiagon aymara | reverse complement strand
CACGGCGGCCGCGTCGTCACCGGACACCGGGTCACCGCCGTCTCGGATCTGCCCCTGTCCGCAGCGGTCCTGTTCGACACCAGCCCGCGGGACATGGTCGCGGCGGTCGGGTCCCGGCAGCCGACCCCCCCCGCACCGCATCCCCCAGCCTCGGAGCCGCTCCCAGCTCCGCGGCTGCCACCGCCGTCTCCGCCGCCCCGTGCCGCCGGCCGGGCTGTGCTGCCCGTGCTTTGCGGGTGCGGGCACCCGAGCAATGGGGTATCCCTCCCCCGAGCACGCGGCCCCTGCTCGGCCGCACACCGCGCTCCGGGGCAGGCGGGGTGCGAGGCAGGTGGGCTGTCTGCCGCCCCGAGCGCTTGCGTTGGTGGTGGAACTCGTGCATCATAAGGAGATGTATTTAACGCCGTTAAAACTAATTGCTCGCTTTGCTGCAGAGTAAAGTGACTCCGGGGAGAGATTGCATGTGAGTATTTTGGACGGCACAAGGAACGTTGAAAGGAGTTACTATGGTGCAGTGGGAGGTCCGGGCTTTTCACACACCATTTTCATCTCGCCAATGTTATTCCAGTTTCATGCAGCGCCAGGATGTTAGGATGTGGTTTGCTCAATCCTTGTGAACCCGACGCTGAGAGCCCGGCAGCACACCCCAATCCCATGGCTGCGTCTAGACAAAGATTTAATGGCAATGGCAGTGTGTTGAGCAGAGGTGGTCTAAGCTGTGCTAATGCCTCGGTGTTCTTTAGTAACTGACCCCCCCCAGTTCAGCCTGCATTAAGTTTTGTGCTCTCAAGTCTGGCATGAACTTTGCAGACTGCATTCTTTAGCAATATACTTCCCCCTCCCATTACTAGTGAAGCCTTTTTCTAGGTGCTCAGAGCAGGAACAGTGCAGATACTCCCAGAGACAGAGGTCTGCTGGCCAGTGGCTCATTTATGCTGGAGTCCGTTCAGCACAACAAAGCCACAGGTATCTGGACAGAAGAAGGGATCCCCTCAAATCCAAACCCCATTCCAGGGAGCTTCATTATGTGCTTAGGCAAGGGAAGAGGAAGACTTTCTTTTCCAACAGCACTTGGGTGGTCTGTAAACTGGCATGTTCAGGTCAACAGAGGGGCAGAATGCAAAGAGGAGCCCACTCCCCTGGCAGAGGGATATGCTGGCAGCTGGATGGTCTGGATGTTTTTAAATAAAGCAGAGAGATGATGGGAGGAGGATGCAGGGAAGTGTAATAGGTCATACACAGTGTGCCAGGCAAAGTACGTCACATAGCATGGGGTAACACAATGCATATAGGAACAGAAGCTAAAATGAAGTTCAGCTATACCACCTCCCTCTTTCAAAGGTAGGAAAGCTCTGAAGCCTTTAACCCAAATGGGACAGCCATGCCAAAAGACCATGGCCCCAACGTGCAAAACAGGGAAGCTGTGGAAATTCATGACCAGTTTATTCAATAGCCTAAGGGTGAGTTTGTATGTCCTCTGTGTGTGTATGGCAGAAGATAGAGAGACCTGAACAGCTGCAGGTAAAAACAGAACATTCTTAGTAAGTAAGAATTGATTTCTACTCACAACACCTAGCTCCAGCCTCCGGCTGTGGTGTAATTCACATGGCTCTTGGTGGGGAAAAAAAACCAAACTTTGGCTGCTCTGCATCATTTATAGTGTATTTGAATTGCTGGCCTGCCTCTCTGGAGACACACTCCCTCCCTTTATCTGCTTTTACTGTTGTGAGTCTATTGTTTCACACAAACTGAAGAGGTGCTGAGGCTGTGTACAGACACATGAGCTGGGCTTCTGTCCTGCAAGCTTTGCAGTTTGCCTTTCCCAAGAACAGCCAAGGTAGGCTCCCCCAGAGCATACCCAGGACCCGGTGAGGTAGGTGTGAACGCTCTGCCTTCTCTTTCAAAGGTAGAAGAAAGAGTAGACAGGGAACTAGCAAGATTACAGACCTCTTAGCAAGTGCCTTATTAGGTTTGTAATTGGACTTAACTGACCAAGAAAAGATTGGTAAAGTGGAGAGGCACACAGCTTCGCAACTGTGAGCAAGAAGCACATCTATGGAACAGAGCCCATAAGGTCTAGAAGGAAAGCTGGGGAGCACTGACCAGCAGACTCTGGTGCAGTTGCACTCTGCACTGAAGAAATGTCCCCCAGTGCTTCTTCCTACAGGACACAGGGCCTTTAGAAAAGGCAGAGGGAAGAGATAGGGCTGGCGTGACCCCCAGCACTGACTAACCTGAGCTGCC
Organism: Psilopsiagon aymara; assembly: GCA_024733675.1. Lineage (NCBI taxonomy): Eukaryota > Metazoa > Chordata > Aves > Psittaciformes > Psittacidae > Psilopsiagon > Psilopsiagon aymara. Next base: position 43,295 of record JANRGW010000425.1, on the reverse strand, counting down.
ACCAATGGCTCCCCCAATGATGTCCTCCTGTCGTAATCATGGTAGTTACAACTACATTATAGTCACCTTTTGCTGCTATTTGTCAAGCACTCAATTTCTTAATAAACAGAAGCAGGTTTCTCTTTTTAGGGGGCAGAGACCCCAACATACCAACTCCAGAAAAGTCCATGTTCTCATTCAGATGGGTTTCTAGACTGGTTCAAATGTCACCATCTAACTGTGCACTATGTGCACTGCAGCACTGTCTTCCGCTGCCCACACAGCAACCCAAGTACTTCTGGTGCCTCAGAGCTCTCTCTCCTTAACTTCATAAAGAAAAAAATTACCAGATCAGGACAACTTTTAAGGGCTGCAGCTGCAGAGTTAAGTTGCACCAGTAAATCAGCTTCACCGTATTTTCTTTTGCTTGAGGATGGCTGGGGAAGGAATGACAGTTGCAGCTATTCTCAGCCTTCTCCCATGCAGATTGGATGGCAGAGCTCACCAGTGGTACATTACAGGATTTCCATTAAGGAACCTGCCAGAGAGGCTTGAAATCTCTTGTATCTAAACAGAGCGTGTTCTACTTACTCCAAAAGAAGACACATCTTGTTCCAGTTTCATTTAATCCAGAGTGGATTAAATTAAACAAAATCATGGCAGTCTTACTTTGGAATGAAATGCACATGTTAAACTGTTACCAGACAGCTCCAGGCATACACTGATACTTAAAACACTGAGTCAGGTCCTTCGTAAGCTCTCCAGCCCAAGGATATTTGTTTACTTTTGCTTTTCCCCACCCTCTGTTGCCCTAGTAAGCTCCTAAGTACTTGCGTGGTACAAATGCTAATTAAAAACAAGATCTTGGGCTGCTGCATTAAGTATATTGCTCACTGAAATTATACTGTACATCTGCAGAAAGCCTCAATAATAGCTAACAGACGTACGAACTTCTCAGCCTATGCTTAATTCACTGTGCTATTAACTTCACAGCCTAATTATGTCTCAGACACCTGCCTAACCAAACTCATTAATGAATTAGCAGCAGACTGGGAAAGCGGATACTCATGGGATGATTTGGGATTGCTGCTGCAGGGAAAGAAGAAGAGCTACACAAAATCAGGGAAATGAGGAAACAGAGGAAAGGACAGGAGTTGTAGAAGTTGCAAAAAGAAAGCAGATCCCTCTTCACCCCATATTATGCAGGATACAGTACTTGGGGACTGAATCCATAAATACAGATAATTAAAGAGTTACTCTACAGGTCAGACACTCCAGTCTCCCTCTGGCACCCACAGGAAATGTGATATAGATTGAAAAGTCTACATGTTCCTATCTTTTCCCCCTTTCTGGCTCAGGAACTGTAATTAAAGGGAAAATCGGCCTCTCTCCTGCCTTAGAGAGTATAGTGGCACAGCTGGTTTTCATCTTGGCTAGCAGGCTCTGTCCTCAGGCTACTAAGTGCTGAGTAATTTTTACCAAGCTCTGCTTGCAGATAAATGATGTTCTTCTTTTAGCTGCTTCCAGGCAAAGCTACAAATACTCGATCTTTTATTCTTTTCTCATAAACTCCTAACATTGAATACTAAAAATGCAGCCAGAGATTTTCCACTGCCATTTATTCTCAGCATGGTCACAACTGTATTACAATTACAGACCCGCCCGCACCCATTTGCTGAAGCTCAACTGTAGTTCCTTGTTAACCTGAAGCTTCCAATTAAAGGCTCCTTCGGTTTCATTGATAGTTTGCATATACTCCAAGGACCTACTTCATTTTTTTTCCCCAAAAACATATTCCATGAGAAGGGCAACTGCTTTAAATAACTTCACACTAATTTTCTGGAGAAGCCTGACGAGCGAGTGCCAGTCTCAGAAGAAAAGCCTGTGTGTGACCTGTGCAGTTCAGGTAATTCCGCTCACAGCTATAAATATAAAAATGTCTGAAAGCTTTTGAACAAATGTGGCACAACTGCTGGGCAGATAAAGTGTGGGATCAGACCAATGGAAAGAATATGGAAAGGTACGACACTGGAAACCCTTTAGTTTAATTCAAGTTTTGTGTCATGTTTTTAGTAGGATCTTATGTTTTCCAAGAAACTGCATAAAAATTGGTTAAAAATTGAATAGAAAATTATTTTTAAAACACTAGTTAATCTTGGCAATACTGTTCTCCCATGTACCTCCAGTAAGTGAAGCCATGAACATGAAGCCGGCACGGAGAGGAGGCTGAAAACTGGTGAGAAATGCCATGGCTAATTTTAGAATCATTTCCAGTCAAGCAGCATGACATATTGTGAATAACAGTGCATACAGAAGTACCTGCACACTTCTAAATGATAAAGCAAGGTTTTCAAAGGTATGTTTAAAGCACAAGACTAATAGCCTGCAAACAAGCAGGGCAGGATGCCTTAGTATTTTAGGATGGAGAAGTGGGGGGGAAGGCTCTGCATCTGGATTCTGAACCACGTTAATGGGATTTCTTTTCCTGCTAGTCCTCAGGATGTGAAGTCTTCCCTCAGCCCACAGAAGTCTATTTAAACACTACGGTAAAGGTATTCTGTTGTAGTGTAGTTTCTAACTTTAAGTGCTTTCAAGCATTTAAACTTGATTGTGTTTGAAGCTCCAGGGGAGTGAATCTGTGCCATCTTTCCATTATTAAAGCCTTCAGAGCCAGGACTGGACTTTGGTAACCTTGTGTTAGGGCAGTGCCAGGAGATGCTGGGGCTTAACAGTGTTCCTGTTACTGAAGTGTTAGCAGGAAACAGTCCATATTAAACACACTTCACATGAAGCATTCTTCTTAAATGTCTTGTAAAACAAATGAAACGCTGGTTAGAAACACATTCACAGCCGCTGGCCACATAGGTTTTATATTTAACAGAAATTAAATTAGTAGCTTAATATACATAATGTGACACTTTCTGATCCAGCAGCCTTCCAATTCTTGCTTTCAAGTCACAGAGCAAATACTGTACAATAATTATAACAAAGATCAACCAAAGAATAAACACTCACTAGAACACAGGACTGAGAAAGGCTATGTTTACCTGGAGCTACACATGCCAAAGGATACGTAACAATGGACCCATCGTGGTACAATCATGCATTACCAAGGGACAGATCTGCTGCCAGCCACACACACACATTCTTCCAGGGCAGATAACAGCATCCTGGAGTGCACAGTGGGCTGTCTTATCGTGCTCCGTAGCTGTAGTAGTAAGGTTCATCCTGGCGGTATCCATAGGCAGTCACTGGGCGGCCAGGTACGCCTGGTGGCTGACCAAACCCATCAACTCCAACACTACAAAAGAGCAGAGAGAGAATATAGGGTGTTGTAGGGTGAGGAAGGTGTGCTAGCATTGGTGGCTCCAACTCTTCCTGCTAGAGAGAGAATTCAGTGAGGCAACTTTGCAAGCCATATTCTCCTTCTAGCCAGCACTGCTCTCTCCCCTCTTCACTTGATGGGAAAAGAAATGCTGCAGATAAATCAGTACAACTCCTATCAAGGAAAAGCTCTCAGGTCAAATAGAAATTCCAGAAAGACAGAAATATGCTATCCTTTATGGATTTACTGGCAAAGCACTTTACTTCTGTGACTCAGTTTCTCTGCACATTAAAGTTAACCTTTCGGGAAAGGCTTCAAGCATGCCTCTTGCAAAGCCCACTGATAACCCAGCCCTACAGAGCACATCTGAATAATCTGATTTCTTTCCTTCAGTACATTTCTGAAGCCCCTGGGAAATAACCTGCTAGCAATGAAAAAGTGAGAATATCTGGCACATCAACATAGTTGCGTAAAGGACACAGTTTTTGGTGGGATACAAAATTAACAACCAAATGGCAGAAAGAATTCATCATATACTGGAAGGTTTTATACTAATGAGACAGAAAATTAATTTTTCATATAGAACAGCATCCTTTACACATAAAACATCCCACGGCAATGAATAAGATACTCAAGCACAAAAACTGCATATGGAAAAGTGGCACATATTTCATAATCAACAATAACTCTCATGCAGGAGGTAGAGGAAAAAGGAACACTGCCTAAGATACTGGATTATTGCCTATTCATACTTATGTCACTGCTTAACTTCCACTTCAGTAGGACAAATGGAAAAGGATTCTGATTTATTGTCTGACTAAGGATGCATTGAAAAGAGTTGAACTTCCCCTCTGAAGATTGCCAAAACACAAAGAACCAGAGTGCTTTTGGAGTGGGGAAAAGCTGAACCTCATTACTGCCAATTATACATATGGAACATGGGTTATGCAAGAGTCAAGGCTGGCAAAGAATGACCTATCCAGAAGATGTACAATGGGTGGGCCCCAGGCCCTGCAAAAAGCTGGCACTCCGGAATTGGTTGGACTGAAAGGGCTCAGCTGAAGTGGTGGGGGACTATGGCCACCACTCTGTCCTTGCAAAGCTCTTTCCTTGGATTGTGCTTCCATGAGGTCCTAGAAAAGGATCTTTGCTACTTGGTTTCTCAGGAATTGAGTTCACTCATGGGATATTCTGACAATCACATGAAGGTGGAAGTTCTGAGGCAGAGAGGTGACCTCTGAGAGAAAGGGGGACAGCCATAAGCCAAACTGCAGGCAAAAATCATTCCATTTCATCAGAAGATATCTTGAGAAATACAGCACGCAAAGTGCTTTGCTATTCCCACGTCTGTCTGTACTCGAATTGGTAACTCATACACGGAGCCATCTGTCTGATCAGTCCCTTCAGCACGACAAAGAGCAGCAGAGTAGCCGTAGAGCCAGTACCATGCAGCGCTGCAACGCCATGTGAACATATGGCCGAGGTGTAATAACGACACTGAACCACAAGGTGGCAGTGGGCCTCTATTACTGCAGAGAGAGCCCTTCCAGCTACTTCCAGTTTAGTAATCCTTATTCAAAGAACTTTTAAATGTATTTAAATTGATAACAAGAGCAGGGAAAATATGGTTTCAATCACATTCTCAGAAAATCTTTTTATATTTTTTTTAATAAATGTGTAAGTAATTAGGTCAAGATCCCCAGAGTTTAAACTTTGAGGAGTATCAGTTATTTCCAAATGGTTCAGACATATGTTACTGTCCTGAAGAAAACTGGAAGAGATGAATCAGCTGATAACTACTTTAGACAGTTAAAAAAAAATAAAAAGGAACAGAAAAATCACATTAGAACACCATGATCAAATCACCGCTCTTTCCTATCTAAGTATTTTGGTGAAGTAAATGAAGGCTTGTCCATGCTCAAAAAAAGTTGGCTTCATTTTTACATGTTAGTGCTCTTGAAATATACCAGCTTTGCCTATTTGATTATTTGTGCTGGCAGCCTGTAGCAAGAAGCTTCCCCTCTTAGTTGAAGGAAAGGCTATTGAACCCAGGAGGTAACTGAGGGGTAAGGCAACAAAACAGCAAACATGTCCTGAGACTGAAGTCTGGCATACTGGGGGCTTGCAGCCCAAGCCAGTGACTCTGCAAGCATGACCCTCAAGAGGTGGAGACCAGTTTAAAAACCAAGTCCTGATGAATCCTTGCCACGTTTGCCAGGAACAGCAGAAGGGTATAGCCAGGAAAGATGGTAGCTTCTCAGCTGTAAACACTTGTTGGGTAATGATTGCCCAAGATCATGACCTGTGCCACGTGTTTTTCAATTTACACCAGCAATCCACTTTGATGCTTACTCCTAGGAAAAAGTTGGCCTTATTTATTGTATCTCATATACATGGAAAGTTGATGCGCCGCAGAGCAAGTGTCAGCCTGTCTTCACCAAAAGTTAGGGACACATAATTATGCCACTGAGATAACAATACTCGTCCCCAAATTGGTATTTTTTCTCTCCATTAGTCAGTCCTGCTCCAGCAGGTACCTAGCAGAAACATATGTAATCCCGATAGCTGTGTAACAGACACAGATCATGCACCACCACACAAACTCCTGAGAAAAATGATTCATGCAAGTTATTTAAGACAGCTCTGACTCACAAAATGGCACACATGTGCACACTGAGATTGGTGCTCACTATCCACACCATCAAAGCATGAACATTTTCTTGTGCAAAGTTTACCACCATGCCTGGAGCTGATGGAGTTAAACAGGGAACAGGACAGCTAATTACTATGTACTGCTAACCCCAGTTGCTGGTTCGAGACCCTTTAAAATATGAACTGTGTATTTTATCCCTATGCACTCTCTTAATGATTTGTTTTTTTTAGACTGAAATCACTTCTAGCCATCAGTTATACTCGAGGTCTCTACACAAGCACTTCTCCAAGCACAAATATTTCTTTTTCCTATTGGTCTGCCAGCCCCTGTCAGAGCAAATTTTACTTTAAACTAAATGCTAGGATACTTAAAACCTCTTGGATTACTCAGGCTGCTAGTGTGATCTATGACCTTCTCCAAATGACAGCTGAACTTTCCAATTTGCTTGTACTGCTGGGGGGCTGAAGAACACATGCCGAAGAGGAAAATGTTCCTGATGTGCAAGAGTGAGGAGAGATTTCTTAACAGCAATACTTATTGATACCTACTCTGATTCGTAACATCCAAATTAATATACCCGTCTAGGATCCAAGGTGCCCTGACATAATTTAAAATGTGAGGACCAACAGTGCTCCCCTCAGAGCAGGAAATGCCAGCCAGCATCCCACTGTGTCCACAAAATGCTTCCTTTCCTTAACTCCATCCTGCACTCACAGCCTCAGAGACTAGATAGGCTTTGTGGTATGCCTGGAAAACTTGGCAGACTCAGATAGGCCACACTATGTCAGCAGCCCTCTGCTACGATTCACATTCAGGTACCTTTGCTGCTCATGAGTACAGCATACAGGAAGAGAGGCTCTTGAGCTTAGTCTGAAGTAGGGTAATTAGCACCTGGGTGCAGACTGGCCATGGAGCAGGGCTTCTTTCTGTAAGATTTCCTGATGCGATAGACACCTGAGCCTGTCCACACTAGTGTTCACACTGTTACTAGTGCTGGTGCTGACAGGTTGCTCTAAAACGGGCACTAATTTCTCCAGCATAAGCAGAGCCTCAGAAAGGCAAGTCCTGGGTCACCAGAGAAATCCTTGGTAAAACTAACCCCTTGAAGTCCAACTGGAAATCCCTCCATACGATGCATGGATCTCTGAACAATCCCAGTAAGAAACAGGCCTGCATACTCACAAGAGAGGCATGAAGCAGCATGGCAAGAATTGCTTGTAGTATAGACTGTAGTACAAAAGACCATGACTACCTGTGCCTGGTGAAGGTGGCCTGGGGAAAGTCTTCACCTTAGAGGTTGATGTTTATGAACTTACACTTCAGGGACAAAATTTAACCCTTGTCTGCCCATCAGTTTCATGGTTGGTAACCCAAAATTAACATACCCCGAAATCACAGCCCACTGAAAATTAAATCCAAGCTAAATATATGGTGCTTCCACCAGAGCCACAGTTTCAGGTACGTTTTCATCCTAAACCTGTTCTAAATCCCTGCCAATCCTTCCTTACTCTGCATCAACAAGGCTTATGTAAGCCTCATCAGAGGCTCCAAGCTACTCAGTGAGTATACAGGTTTTTTAATGTTATTAGGAAAAAAAAAATTATAAATTTGTAATTGACAATGTCCTCTGATCTTGGCAAGACAGCAAACACTGCCTACAGCTCTCAACTCATCAGCAACCCTAGCCAAGTCCTAACTGAAGGAATCACACCCAAAGTTCTCCACATGGTTAAGTGAGCTGCTGAGAAGGTTTACTGCAGGCATTAATATGCAGCCCCTGCTTACACAAGTGACATCTTTTCTTGCTGCCATTGATCATACCTGCAGCTTTGCAAAACTTCTCCTGAGTATCAGAGAACAGGATTTGAACCAGAAGGTTTCTGAGCATCCTTCAGAAGCCTGACATCAGTACAGTTTATAGCAACCCCACTGTTTCCTCTGTACCATCTCCCTTCACATACCTTACGCTACTGTTTCTAAAATACACCATTTTCACTCTCAAAACATTGCCTACCTCATCCCAGGCAGGCATTCAGAATTTCATGCAGCACATCCTCAAAGTCCTAATATGTCCGTTCTGTGAATCTACTTGTGTGTGTCGGCGCCATTAATAACATATAGTACAGTTACCATCCTGTACTGCCTTATAAACTCACATGCCATAAACCCCTGTAATCTGTAATGCTGTATCAGGTTCCTGTATGTAACAAACAAAACAAGTTATGTTCAGATGAATACTGCAGGCTGTATCTTTGCCTAAGGAGGTACCCTAAGCCATAGAAGTTGCACATCAGTCTCTGAGACAAGCACAGCATTATAACCTGTACAACTAAGATGTACAATTGAGATGGAGTTTATTGTTTATAATACTTGCCAACAAGAGAGAGGAGTTTGCCAGCAGGAAGTCTGTATTTTTTCTCTCCCCTCAATGTTTTTGTTTGTTTGTTTCAAAGTGGTGATGAAAGGTGCTAGACTGTAGGTCTGAGACAACAGCTGCACTGCAGGGCAGTATAATCCCATATGGGATGGAGAGAGGCTGCAGTCTTGCTCCCCAGTTAGGGATTAGCTTTTTTGCTGATGCTGTCAGCCAACCTCTGGGTGAGATACCATTTTCATGACACCAGTTATGAAAGAGTGAAGAGCATCAGAAAGTAGCATAAAGCTGGTTGCCTTTTCCCTTGGTTAGAGTTGAGTGATTGAGAAGATGATCCTACTTACTTCTGCATGCCAGCTACCTCTGGTTTTGCTTCACTGACCGTAAATTTTCTGTCCTTCAGAGTAAAAGCACAAACCATGGGTTATGGAGAAATAGCATACACTGAGAAGCCTTATTAAAAACAAGGTTTCTTTATACAATGTCCTGTAACTGTAGATTCTCCCACTACTGGTAATGACGTTAAACTCCAAACCACAAGTCTCTTAAATTTTGCCTCTCATGGCCCTGACTTTTTCTTCCCTATCTGTGAAGCTTTTTTCCCATGCTTTCTATCCCTCAAGCACCACTGGGAGGGGAGTTTTGTGGCAAGGACTGTGACTGTGCACACTGCATCAAATACCAAGTCAATCTCTACATTAGCACTGAATATTAACGTTCCTTAAGCAGTAATACTGTATCTGCTCAAAAGATAGCGAATTTCAGAATGAATCTGTGCAATAATACTTTAGCTCCCTTGAGCATGATACGGCTTTTAGAGATATGATCATGTCTCTCCTTTCATGTGATCCAGCTTTCTTCAGTCCGCTTAACGACTTAAAGTTTCCAGCGGCTCTGAACTTGGTGCCCAGTTGTATCTCAGCACAATACTGCTGCTTCTGCCATTTAATTATAAACAAATGCAAATCTGACAATTGTGGAGAAATGAGCACTGTGTCATCTGTGCCAGTCTCCAGCTACACACAAGCAATAAGCATACCAAAATTCACTGGTGGGGAGGCAGCATTTTAAAAAAATAAATAATACGTATTTCCCAACTGAATAGTAAGAAAGCACTGAACTAAAAACAAATGACTTTGCTCAGCCAAATTCAGTAAAAGCCTTGCTTGAAAGCTGCAGAGCTTGCCATCCAAGCTCTGTAAAAGCAGCCTAGGACTTGGGCTCAGTTTCTTGCTCTGTCAGTTACCTGCTGTGCAATCCTGGACAAGTTGCTCCTTTTCTCCATGACCTCAGTTTCCCACTGGAGTATTGAAAGAAAAAAACACCCCAGACATTAAAAGACAGCCAAGTGACAAAATACAGTACTGAGAAGACTCAAATTAGACTGACATAGATAGAAAAGACTTTTGCTTATTCTGGAACATCTCTCATAAAGAAGAAAAAAGAATTTTTCTGATCTATAAAAGCAACCAATCCAGAACACGATCAGTGAGCAAAACAGCAACTCAAGCTGTTTCATAGAGCCATCTTGTTTCTTTGAGGAGCAATCAGGATAATTTCATAAGCATTTCTTCATTCACAGCTCTGCCACACGGACAGGGAGTTTCTCAGCTATTCTGTACAGGAATTGTTAAAGGTCAAGTGCACAGTCAGAGTTGGAACAGAAACCAAGAGTTCTGACTTTCCATTATAAGCCTGACAGAAACATCTCTGCTGTTGGCTCAACAACTGGCCAAATCCTCTGATTAGATACATCCATTTCTTAAAAATTAATTATAAACTAAAACAAATAAAAAAGCCCCGACAAGCAGGCAATAAAAATGTCCTTTCCTCCCCCACTCTCCTTGCACAGTCCAAATTATTTTTGTCAACTCCATAAACTGAGGAGTACATTGCCTTAAACTATAATAAGTCTGGCTTGGGAAAGTTTCAAGCATCTCTTTCACTGAGCTCCAGCAATGTCAGTGTTATGTTGGGTACAGAAACTTCAGGCAATAGCCTGAGCGGAGTAAGATCCTGAAGTGCCAACTTCATAGAGGTGACTGGGGTCACTGACTACATCAGCTCAGGATCTGGCCCACATCTTCCACAAGCCTTCCAGTCGAGAAGTGTTTCTTACTTCTTTTGCTAGGTTACAGACCAGGGACACTGTGAAAAGGTACTCAGAGATAAATGACTGAAGCAGAAACACAAGCTTTCAGTGCCCCACATTGAAGGGCTCCTAGTTGGAGAATTATTCCTTTTAAATATTTGTATAAGCTCTTCAAGTCCAAGCACTGCAACTCAGCTCCGTGCTTCAGAACAAGTGGGGATGAAAGTTCCCTCTTGTGTACAAATGCCCAGAAAAGCCATGCCAACAGGTTACTACGCTCAGTACCAAGAACCAGGCAATTCAGTATGGATGATAATCCAGATGCTGGAGGGAGGAGAGTCAAAAAATCTGTTCTGCTTTGACTTACAGCTGCAGCCAATAAAGGCTTTCAAAGTCTTTTCTGAAAGTTAACATTACTGGGGGATTTGCAGTGCTCACTAGAGTGCAACACAGCAAATGCAGTTGGAGCGTTATTACTGGTGAATAAACTTCAAATGTTTTTACCACCACAAATGATTGTCCAGATTTCAACCACTTTCACATAGCAACAAAGGGCCCTAGTGAAATCTTGTCAAAATCTACTGCAAATCAGTATTGATTATAGTTTAAACCAAGAAGGAAGTAAATTTCAATGTCTCTTCCTGCTTGCTTTCTTAGGGCAAACACTTGACACATTAGGGAACAAGCCAGATGCAGACATGGAATATTTTCTTGGAGATCTGTACCTTGGAGTAGCATTATCATGCAAAATCTTAAATGTCAATTTAATGAACAAGAAAGGTTTATTAAATGAGCCAAGGTTTGGGCAGGGAGTCTTGGAAAAAATAAAGCTTAAAAAGATCAAACCCAGAAGGCAAATAAACTCTTTAACTAGAAGGTTAGAACACTCCAAACCTTCTAGTTTTCCAAAAGGAAGAGAGTGGTTCAGTCACCACAGCTGAATGACTGAAGCTGATCAGCACAGATTCAGAGAGTTAAATTTTAGAATCAAACCAATTTTAACTATCTTGACAAGAAATTAATTTGATATGTTACATTAGTTTTTATACTACAGACTTGTTCGCAGCACATATTCAGTTCAGATAATAGCCATAAGCACTATCCCACCAATACACAAGACATTTTAAAACTACTCACTGTAGGTTTAATTTTGAATCCTGGGAGCATGCTTATACATAGCATACAAAACACCCTTTGCTTTATTACAGTTTTAAATCTTTCTTCCAGGTCTGGACTTGCAACCACTTGTCTTGATAAAATAGGTCACTTGAAAAAGGAAAGCTCAATAAAATGAATTACAAAACCAACAAGATTAAACTGATTGCGCTGTTTTTGTACAGTGTAGCCAAATTCTGCAAATATGCTGCTGGCTGTGGTTTGGCATTTAACAGCATGCGATCAGTGAGAAGGAGGAAATTTTATTCTCATTAACTGTTGCAGATTTACTGCAGTGAAAAAGGGCTATGTAACATGAGAAGTGACAGAATGGAAAGATCAAAGCAGCAGTCTGGAAACTAAATAAACCTTCTGGCTACTTCCTGCAAGGAAAATTCACTCTGGCAATGTAAAACAGAGTCCAGTTAAAAACTACTCTCAGTTTTATGAGCTGTCACAGCAGCTTGAGTGGTTTGGACCAGTCAAGTTTAGAACATTATATTTCCTTGTTTTTGTCTCAGATACTTCTGTTAGCAGTTTTATAGTTTCTTTTTCCTTTTTTTTTGTTGGGTTTTTTTTTTCCTTCTTTATTTTTTAAGTGAAAAATAAAATTCTTTTCTTTGGATGAAACTGAGAAGGTCACAGCTAAACTCATTAAAACAAGCAGCTCTTCATTTGCACATTCCATTCCCGTTTACTGTGTTTTAATATTTTACTTTGAGATTTATATATGATGTACATATGCTTTAATAACTCTTCCGCATTCTGTTCAGTTATTGTTTAATATAAGTGCAAATCAGTTTACAAGAGCCCAGATGGCTTGTAACCAAGGAGCCAGTCTATTTCTAGTAGCACATCTGGAGGGACTAAGAGTGGCAGACAGAACGTGGGAATTAATTAATGTTACATTTTAGAAGAGACAGGCCCAGGTTTGGGGTATTTTTTGGTAAGACATTCCAAAGGACTTGAGCTAACTGCTGCAGCATTTTGGTATTCTTTAAAAATTCTTAATAGCCACATACAGCCATAACCATATTGGTTAAATGAGGCCAACTGCAGGTGGAATACAGTAAAATAAAAAGCAACTAAAAAAAAATGTTAAAGAAGTGACTGCAAGTGAAAGAGGCCCAAGCATCCTACATTCCAGAAGAGCTGAAGTGCATTAAAACCTCAATACTAACTCTTCCCAAATAACATCTGCAACTTGCTGAAAAAATTGCACCCTAAAAAATATTCCCAAACAAGCTATTTCATCTCTTAATATACTAGTGTAATCGTTCAGAGCAATTCAACAGCTCTTACAGCAAACAAAACAAGTGCAACATGATCCTTCATGATACAGACCACACACCTTCGAGAAGTGGTGTGGTCCAGTCACTGGGGCACTGTGAGCACCAACAGGAGAGCACTGCTTTAATTTCAGGCTCTGGCACCTGACTTTGGAGGAGTAACCTCACTTCTCCATGACTTTGGTTCCCCGACCATCTTGACTATCAGCTCTATGTGTTGCAGCCGTGAACATCATCTGCGTGTTGGGGGATACAAGGAGAGCTGCCTGGAAGCTTCTCCTGATACAGTCCAAATAGAGAATGATAGTAATAAACACCCAAGCACATTAAAAAAACACAGTTGCTGTATATTGAATACTGGACATTAAAACTACTGTCCTCTTATGGGTATGTGCAAATCACAGGTAGTGCTGGGCCCTAATCCTTTGGTGCAGTATGCACAGACCTTCAAACTCCAGGAAAAACTCACTGGTTAATCTGGGTCACAGAGAAAAATCTTTCCCTTGAGTAATCAGACTCCTGGTCTTCAAAAATGCTACCAAAGCTGTCCACATCATAACAGCATAATTTGGTCAAATACCTAAAGTAGTGACACCTAAACTGGATTGTAATATGATCAGGTTGTGGTATTTCAGTTTTATAAATGCTGCTTTGGGAAAACAGTATGGAAAAAAAAAAAAAAAGACAATTAGCAGGGAATATGACCACTACCTAAAAAAAAAACCAAAACAGGGAAAGAGGTTACTAGTTTAGCACTGGTGCAGAAACAAATTATTACAAACTAGAAATGAAGAAACTCAAGTTCACGTTCAAGAGCTCTTAGCCATGAAGCACAATGTTCTGGAAGCACCACCCCCACATTTAAGTACTGAAGGAAAACAACTATACAGTGAATTTTGGCTTAGGCCATGGTCCAAGACCTGAAGAAATCAGGTAAAGTCCTTCAATAAGCTTGTCCCAGACTTCAGTCAAAACCCTCCAAAAACTAGCAATCCCTGCTCCCTTCTCACTATATTTTAGTTGCAAGATCTTAATGCCAAGCACATGTACCACCTGAACATGGACTGATGAACAAAAAGAAATTTACCCTCCTTTTTCACACAAGTCAGTAAATACTGTATTGTCCAGACAAGAAGTGTGCTTTGTTATATCAAGCCATATAGAGTGATATTATAAATTTAGTGGAATCCTGCTGACTGCATTCAGTTTAACTTATTTAAAACTAAACCTGCAGGCAGATATAACAACAGAATATGATTTAAGAAGAAGATATGACTGCTGCTATTAACAACATTTTCGTGGGATTAAAAAACCAAAACAACCAACAACAAAAAACACCCCACAAAACAAAACCAAAAAACACCCTTGGTCTCCAAAACTTCATTGGTTCTGAGCTTCTCTTTAAGTCCTTTTCAAATTTGTTTCAGTGGGATTTACAATTTGCTAATACTGATGTGTGATAAGCTAATAAAACCTGCCTACAAGGTTATAGGCCCAATTTACTAATAAAACCTAATTCGATTCTCTTGGGAAATGCAAATTATATGCTGTCCAAATGGTAGAAGCTGAGTACAACTCTGCTGAACATACTGCAAAGGCAAAAAAGTTTTGTTGTTTTGTTTTTAAAATAAAGTTTAAGTATGAAAAAGAAAAAAGGCACAGAACTGTAAGAAATATCACTGAGGTAAAATGCTTAAAAGTAGAATCATAATAACTTGCACTTTATTTGCTTTTTTCTATTACTTAAAATATTTTCTATTTACCGTATGTCCACCTCTCAGACAGGAAAGCATTATTACCTTTATTCGAATGATGAGGAGACAGATGTGGATACCTTCAAAATGTACTGTAGCACAGACCCCACATGAAATCATTTTTTTATCTAAGCAAATTTTCTCAAGAACCATGAAACAAAGTTTTTTGTACCACTGAAAGCTGTAAAGGGTTGCCTGAGGCAGCTCACTTTTACTGTCTACTAAGGTATCAGTTTTTCACCTCCCAAGAGAGCCTTCAAGATGGTACTTAACTGCTGAAAGGCTGGGAAGGGAATGTTCAAGCTTCTAAATAAACTGTGCACATGACTGAAAATGTGACATGGATGAGAAATACTCCAGAACAGGGTCACCAACTCTTTCAGTCCTTAAGAATATTCTTCATTTCAGCAATATATCCTGTATGGTTTAAAGACTAAAACAAGGAAGAGATTAAATCCTCAATGCTTGAGAAGTACATGTGACTGCCCTTAGCAAATATAACTGAAGATGAGGATCGATACATAAGATAGCTACAAATGTTGATGTAGAATTTAAGTTACAGATACAACTATTTAAAAACATTTTTCTAAACATTCACAAAGTGAGCGTTTGCCAGTGCCTGATGCTGTCCCTGTATCTGACCTGAACAGAAGCTATTCAGCTGTAGCTCATGACTGGGAGTTCGCATGACCTTGCAGGAGTCAACAGGAATGGAAGGCTACAGACCTACAACTTTCTCCTTGAAAGTTCACATCTAATTCTCAACAGTGTACCCAAGCAAAAAAGTCTGTGCATATGACTATTCCTGCCACTGAATGGGGCCATTTAGCACATGCAGATATTACATGTGGGTAACATAACCAGATATAAGGTAAGTCACAGTAACAGTCTTCCCTGTGCTTCCGCCAGGACCTACAGCCATGTATTACTGAAGCCCACATCACCACAGCTTCCACCAACCCAGGACACAACAGCTTGGTTATACATGCCTATTCTTGCCAGAGACTGACACAGCCTAACTGAAGTCAATACAGAGTAGCCTGCAAGGTGCTGGCTTCATACACTTAGCTCACAAAATATCACAACGGCCTTGCCATGTGATAAAAAGAAGAAATGCAGCTACAGTTTCAGGCTGTAAATCCAGGCAAAAAGAAAGATGTTCCACCAAGGACAGACAGTCACCCCATAAAACTGGTTTTGCTTGACATGCCAAACCTCACTGCTTCCTGGGAAGAAGTTTCAATCAGATCTCTGTTGAGAGATGTGAGTACACACACAGAAATGCCTTGTCTTCGTAAAAATGAAGATTGTGCAATGGCAGCTCTGCTACATCAGAGGTTCAAGGATTCTGTACAGGAGAAAACTTCCTCAGGATGAGGGAAATAAAAAATTTTGGATAGCTCCAGCATTCATAACTATTAAACTTTCTAAAGCTACAGACAGAGAGAGGACTTGGGAATTCTGATGAAGATATCCACAAAATACTGGCTTTTGCACTTAAAGTTTGTATCATTATCTAGTTATTGCCAGGAAAGGTTAAAAGTGGTCTCTTCCCCAAAGGGTAGAAAACATACTGTGGATATCTTTATTATAAGATATTTAGCCATTGCTATTATGTTTGTATCTTAAAGTAATTAGTCTCAAGAAGGTTATTAAAATTTGATAAATGGCCACAGATTCTCAAAAATGCCTTTAAGCTGGTCTTTATCCCTTGCAGCTCAGACACTAAGCTGTCATCACATCAGCTAAAGGTGAGGGACTTTTTGTTTGCTACAATCATAAAACTTTCACTCTCTATTAAGAGTTATCAGAACCAGAGCCTTAAATACAGATTTTAATAACAGATGAAAATTTCAAATCTATGCCTAATGTCCATCTGTTTCTCAAAGACAGCAAGATGGTTCAAAGCTGGTAATCTAATCACAAAAGTCTTTTCGTAGCCAATGAAAAAACATGGTTACAAGCTGTCAAAACAACCTCCTCAGCATGTATTTTTCTGCTGAATGGAAAACATACCTTACAATCTGTTTTAATTCTGCTCCCAGTCTTTGAAGAAAACAAGAGATGCTGTTTATGTATTTTATCACTGCTTCTGTGTACATTATATTCTGAAATAATTCTATTTATAGACATCATTCACAACAGTAAAATTACAATAAGAATATAGTTCAGAAATAAGAGCTGTAAACTAAAGCTGCCAAACACACAAGCTATCTTATGAGAAACAAAGCATTTTGATTTCTAATAATGCCTTCAGCCCCTAAAGGTGGCAGCATTAGAAAAATGGCAACTTTCCACATTTTTATTATGTGCTGCTTCTCCTCTATGCTGACAAGTACCAGAAACAACAATTATCTCTGCTTGCTTCAGGATACTTCCAGAATAGCAAGCATGCAAACAAATCACAAACTGAACTTAGGGCCAGATACTTTTACAATTGCATTCAAAGTTGTGTACTTCATGATGCAGAAATTGATAATGGAGAGTAGCATTCTCAACTGTTGACAGTAGTCAGTCTCTAGGTTTCAAAGGAAAGTCCAAGAAATCCTGTGAAGGGAAGGCAATGTCTTTGAAAAATGCAGTCCTTAAGATACTCCACCTAAGTTGCAGTATGTAGAGATGTTCTTACTGCTAATACTATTACTCCATGCTCCCCTCTTAAAAAATTATGGGGGGAAAAGTCCCTCTGTGCTAACCCAGCAGGTGCCTATAAATACCTTAACTTTTTTCAACTTATGTTTTTCTTGACTTCAAAAAAAAAGGACTTTCCTACCTTCCTGAGACTCTGCAGCAGATCTAGGTATGTAGGTCCAGTATCTCCTGGGACAGGGACTCCACAGGAGGTGGTTCTGATACCCCTACTAAGTTACAGGAAAGTCAACCACTTCATCAACTGCACATCTGCTCCAATTCCTCTGAATTTTCCTGAATGTAACTTGGTGGAACTGTAATGGCAGATGCTGCCCCAGACCTCTGCTAAGAACTAGCATCCTACAGTCAAGGAAGCACATGGTTTTTGCTATCTGCTCAATGCAGTATAACTGGTATAACAACCTAATATATGACAGCTGTTGTGAGCTGAGCTGCCTTGCACAAACACTATTAAGTATTGCTTACAGCGAAAATATTCAAGGCAACTTGAGTTTGGTTGCAATCCTTGAAAACCTCTCCTTACAGACCATTTCTTTGGCTCCAAAAAATCGGGTTGGTGATCAGAACACACTCAGGCCCTGGTTAATGCACTGGGGGCACCCACACTGTTTCAATAGCTCAGCTTCTCAGTGATAAGCAGCCACTAAAAAGGTGCGTCTTTCTGTTTGACTTGATAAGGCTTTCCCAGAGGCAAGGAGAAGTCCTGATCCAGTCTAATCACATTGCAAGGATAGGAAATAACCTCAGAGACATTGACGATGTAACATATCCTATGTCTTCCTCATAGCAATGCAGAAAGGAGAAGAAAGGATTACTCAAAGTTGAGTAGCAAGAAGTCAGCTCATGATTGTCACCTAACTCAAACTTCACAGGGTGGTCTTAAATGAAAGAAGAGACTTCAGAACTCACCCCACTGCTTAACAAACAACTGTTTCTATTACAGATTTAAAAAGCCTAATATAAAAGGCCAAGACCAGAAGACACATGCACAACAAATAATTGTGTAACAAAAAAGTGTAACAAATTAAAAGACCAGAAATATGCTCATTATTAGGTCACTTCTCTTTGAACTCACAAAAAAATGTTACTGTGAACTTGCTAGATGTCTATGCAAATCATAACTCAGCTTGCTTTTAAAAAGGTTTTGGAAAACATTTCAAAACATTAATAATAGAAAAATGATCCATTTTTATAACAAAAATCTTGATTTATTAAAAGCTGGAACTGGTTAAAAATAAATCCTTGACATAAGGTTCTTGTTAGCTTTAAACTGTAAGCATAAAAATACCCTAGAATTATGTTTTGGTATGGATGAAATGTACACTATATAACACATAAAAAGAGCCTTGACTTGCTGCTATTATTTTTAATTAGGCTCTCTAGCACGTATGGTTTTACCTTCTAACACCAATTCAGACTGGGGAAAAAGGGAAGGTCTGGCTCTTCAAACTCATGGGACTGGCAATTCCATGGCTCATGCCTTGGAGCACTAATGCATTTTACATTAGCTCTAAGCATCAGGAAATCCTGGCTTCTGGCGCCAAGAAGTTCAAAACGATAATGACACACATCTGAAAACTAGGATTCGCCATTTGACTGCCAGTATCTATTCTATCAAACAATTCAGTCCTGCTCTGTTACAAATAGGACAGAACATTTGCAGCAGTCTACACTGTTTCCAATTAGACTGTGTGTCTGGACTGTAGATAAATCCATGGAGTAATCATATCAAAATAAGTTTTCCTAGAAAACAGAATTCTAGTGAGAAATCTGAATATTTACAGAGGCTATCTATCTTCAACGGGCAATTACCAAGTTAGTCATTAAACAAACTGCAGTTTTTCTGTTCTCTTTCTCAAGATGAGCTCCAAAATGCCTTGAGACATTGCAAGAAAGTTCTACAAATACTTGATTTAACTAGGTATATACAACATGTATTTTGCTCCTAATTTTAGGTGGAATACAATCAGATTAAAAAATCAACTTACTAACGTAGCTCCCTGATAAAGTACTGCAACTTGAGGTACAGTGATCAACTTTAACTTTTACCCAAGGCCACTCAAGATTTTTTTCTTCCCAGCTGAAAGCTTTCTGGCAAAACAAAAGCATCTTGACTGGAGCAATACCCAAGTTTATTGAAAACAAAGGAGTCTGCAAGCTCCACTCTACACACCTTTCCCCCCATCTCCAAGGGGGCATGAAGACTGTTGGGACCACATACACATACAGTAGTCTGGCTAACACAGAAATCTGCCGTCTCCTGGGTTGCATGTCTATTTTAAAGTTTAAAATGGTAACTCACATAGTAAGACTCCAAGGGTAGCATGTAGCTCATACTTCCCTCAGTTTCTCCTGGTGATGCCTGCATGCTCTGAAACAAAGGCTGTGCATTTGGAAACTATCAGCTCCAGTATTCTCTTCCCAAATACAGGCTCAGCGCAAAGGATTACACACTAATCTGAACTTGATCTTTTACTGATTATAAACACTTCCTTTTTCCAAGAGGATTTATTTCCTAAGCCCTACTTTTTTGCCTGATCTGAGCATTTTAGTTATGTTAATTTGTTGTTAAAAATGTTACCACCATTCCACCCTTGAAAAATGGTCAGCTTTCTGGTGCATTACAGGTAGAATAAACAAACAAGTGTAACCATTCACTGCCCTTTAACAACTACAAGAAGAGAAAATAAAGGAGAAAAATCTTTTTTACTTCAGCTGTACATACTAAGAATTAATCATATTTTACAAATGGTCACTAAAGCTCCAGGTGGTGAAGATAACATTCCTCTTTTGGAAAGAAACAATTGCAACCACATGACTGGGCATGTCCACATAACACCTTCATGAAGTGAATTCTGTACCACTACTGTGAAGTGTTTAAAATATTTCCTACTGAGTGCACATAGTTCATACTCTATAAAAGGCATTTCCTACACGCAACAGGATCTATGAAGATTCCATTTTTTAAGATAAGTCTTCTCTATTTTGAATTTGTGGGAGAAGTCTACTCAGAAATAGAAACTGCAATAGCTTATTAACATTCAGAGAAGGAGAGGTCATTGACCAGAGGAGGAATTCAGAGAAACATCTTCCCAGAAGTCAAGTTCACATCTTCTGCTCATCTAGCAGATTTTCAGAGTAAGTGCCCTCGATAATCTAACTGAGAATACCATGGGAAGACTTGGGTTAAGTGAAAAACAAACCAACCAAACCCCAAACCAGAACCAAACCAACCAACCAACAAATAAGCAAACAAACCCCCAAAACCTCCACAAAACCCAAAACACCAAAACAAACAAAACACCAGAACTCAACATGCACACACACACAAAACAACCTCCAAAGAAAACAAAACCAACCAAACAAAAACCACCAACCAAACCCCCCTCAACCTGAACAAAAACCAACAAACCCCACACAAATACTTTTGGCAGCTGAACAAAGCATACTGTTAACAATTTAAGAACATCTTCTGGGTAATCAGCATTTCAAGCTTCTTGTTAGATATTTCCAAATAATAATGTCTAAATAGTATTTGAGCAATTGTCATAACAGGTAATTAATTGCATGCTCTAGTTTTACTTTTCTATTGTACAGCTAAGGTCCTTTCCAGCCTTAGCTACTCTATGATTTTATGATTCTATTACAACATGTGTGTTAATATGCTAAAAGCAGCATCTAATTCAGACAACTTTTTCAGTGTAAACCATTCCCACTGCTATGAGAGCAAAATAAATGAAGCCCGGTGAAGCAATCTGAATAGCCATTGTTGGATTCTATGCATTCTCTAAGAAGATCAATTTACCTGCTAGAGAAAGGATGCTGCCCAATGAGGTCTCCATTCTGAAGATGGTAATCACTGAAGAAATCTGGACTCACTGCTCCATCAGGGGCTATTAAGCCATCTATAAAACCAAGAAAGACACAGTGACTGTATGAAGCAGCAGGACTTCAGGGAAAGCAAGCAATACAACCTGTGCTTGTCTTAGGATTTCATTAGGAACTTGCAATATTTCTTGGAGGAATTTAAAGCAACAAAAATATTGAAACCCAGCAACTTCAATTCCAAGAAACCTTGCTTGGACTTCAGGTAGCTCAGCATACTGCTCTGAAGAAAAGCTGTATTTAAGAAACACTCTCTTACCCCTTCTTCCTTAGGCCTGTAAAGGTTATATTGAGACCAAACTTGTCCACCCCATCATGAAAGTGAGCCCAGAGGAAAAAGTAATGAGAAAGGTCAAATATTAATCTTGGACAGCAGCAAAAAAGCAGAAAAGCAGCAAAGGTCTTAATTGCTCAGACTATCCTTTACCACTATACCTCTCAAAACTAATCAAGAAAAACAGGAAAGCTTCAAAAACTTCAAACCTATTTTTTTCTCTCCCCATATTTTAATGTCTTCTAGCTATTTCCTAAAGGGTGGTCTTTTCACATGATATCCTCTCAAGAACATAGATTAACGGAGGGGTTTTTTTGCTTCCTGTATAGTAAAGCACTGGCATACGAAGATGCAGTAAAGCCACTAGTATTCCTTGAAGGCTTCACAGTGACGGCTTGCTTTAGAAGAAAAGAAAATCAGGGGCTAACTTTTCCCCTCTGTTACATCAGTGTAAATCCAGAGTGCCTTTGAAGTAAAGTCAGTGAACTGACCCCAGCTGAATGAGAGCCCAGCTTAACTCTTTCTTGTTAAAATTCCAAAAACATTTCTTGTTAATATTAAGGACAGAGTTTTTACTTGGTAATTAGTATTAGGCTCTAATCAGATAACGACTTTTTTCATCAAAACTAACCCTACATCGGTTTGCCACCATAACTGTACGAAAACAATCCCAAACTTGTAGCACAGTAAACAGGGCAGAAACAGGTACATTCAGACTGATACTTTAATAGCTCACCAGAAAAGAGAGATATTCCTAATGACTAGGAAGTTACAAATGCCATTCTACTCTAAAGAGAGATAAGATCCAAGGAGTCACAGGCCACTTAGCTTAACCTCTGTGGTTTTGAAACTACTAAAACTGCCTGTGCAGGAAGCAGTGGAAAGTTACTTACAGACACAAGGGCTTAAAAATGACAACTCAGGCATTCAAACAAATCTCCCAGTGCTTTATGAATTTACCTGATGTTTTTTGAAGATAATATAGTGACAAATGATAAAAGGAATAGAATTGACACATCTAGATTTCTAACAGACATTTGATGAGGTGCTACAGTGATTCATTTAGAAGACAATACCTCATGGGAAAGTGACTGAATACAATGCAACAGACTGTAAATGAAAAACGCTAGCCATGATCAGACTACATTTTAGCAGCATAAGATAGCTGTACATGGATATATTCTAATTGCATACACGTGTATACAGTATGTGGAAGAGTATTATTTGACAAGCAAGTAATCTGACACAGACAGACATTACTGCCTTTCAGCGTATTCACCAAGACATGAGTGCCCCGTGATATCATATGGATTAAAATGACCAAAAATGAGGAAAGAAAGTTGAAATGGCTATTATTAACACTTGTGCCAAGTTTTCCTTACTCACCACCTATGCTGTATTTTTCACAGAAAATAAATACAGGGAAACATTAGTACTTTTATACCTGCAGCACTTCAGAACAAAACAAACAATCAATTTAAGCAACTATGTATTTGAAACAGTCAGGTTTGGTTAAAACCTATCTGAAAGTAGACAGACCTTAAAATAACATTTATCTTTGTATTAATGAAGAAAGCACTACATTTTAACTTTAAGGCTAGAAGTATCACTACTTAAAGTGTCTTCAATCAAGAGTGCTAACATCCAAACCATAACACTCCAGAGTTATGGTTCACAGGAATTTATAGAAAAATGAAAGCACATGGATAGCAACAGCTGCATAATATGATTACCCAGTTAAAGGACATCTCTTGTTACGTACATTTCAACACAAATTAGGGTTATGTACTTTCAGAGCAAGAGGGACACTGAGCTTATGAAGGTGACTTCAGCGATCCTACAGAGATTTTCATGCAAGTTCAAGTTACTGTGCAAGAAAGATGTTGGCATATCACTGCAATAAGGATCATCTTGCCATCAGTGAACTCAAGAACTTTTATGGCTAAGGGAGGACTTGTACTGAGCATCAACCATCAGTGCAGGTCATTCTTGAAATCAAACTTAAACACGGTATTTAATTTCTGACTGCACAAATATTTGTATTTCTGCTATTTTTTGACTAAGTCATGCTCTGTCCTTCAGATACCCAAATGCCTACTCCAATTGGTACAATAATCTGCAGCCTTTTCAAAAGAATATTATGTCTCAAAAGTATAAATCCAGCAGACTTCAGAAGCACACCACTGCTGGCACTTGTTGGAAGGAACCCAAGATGTGAATCTGTATTTTTAATATAATCACCTACTCTTCTACCTTTAAAAAAAAAAAAGCACTTTTCAAACATCAGCAGAACTTATCATTGGAAATCTGCCCCTCCTTCTCAGTCAAATATTGTCATGGGTTAAGCAGTATTCCAATATGAAAATCTTTGTTCAAATAATGTTAAACTTGTAACATAAATGATCAAAAGCCAGGAGATTTAGTGTTAGTGGTGCCACTCTGTTTAGCTCACACTACTGGGAAGAGAAATGGCCCTATGAAATAAGCAAAGGTTTATTATTAATACCAGTAAAAGGGAGACTACAACACACATGCTGCAGATCTTTAACTTCAGAAGCCCAAAGCAGACTTGATGTTATAAAAGTACCATATAACACATGGCGCATACTGGTAACCTTGTAGGTCTGGAAGAGCAAGATAAAGCTACAAGATTCAAAAAGGAAAGATGTACCACTAAAAAGGCAGGTTGCTTTGGCTGACATATCTAAACAAAAGTAGAAGAAAAAGAAAAAATCCTTAAGTTCTGGTACCCCTTGAGAATAATTTTTTAAACACTTCTGAGATCTTGCACAATTATTTTCTCACAGCAACTGCAAATAAAGCTTATGGGTTTAGTGGTTTTGTTTTTCTTATTACTATTACTGCAAATTCATCATAGAGAGTTTTGTGACTCATGCATCATAGCAAAGGACTGGACACTTATATGGAAAATAAAAAAACCCCACAGACTCAAACCAGCAATTGAATAAAAAATAAATCCATGAGCACACAGTCATCCAGGACTTTGAAAAGGATATAACCACAAATCTGAATGCATAAGCCAACTCCAAGCTATAAAAAGTTATGAAGATATTTATCCGGTGGGCAAATCATTTCATGACTGTCTCCAGCAGAACTTTTTGAACCTCCTTCTGAAGCAGTTGGCAATATTGAACTAGATGCATCACTGTCCTAATCCAGCATGGCAATTTCTATTTTCTTAGTAACTAGAAAATCTTTACAGAAGGAGAGAGAGTAGATTCCACTTCAGATCCCCCACAACCATGTCATTATGCACTACTGTGCATGCATTTGGGTTAATCTCAAACAAGAGCATGACTACTCTTAAGAATAATATTTCTTTTTAAACAAGCATCTTCAAATTGTTAATAAAACTTTTTCATATGATGAACTGAAAAATGAAAGTATTTACAGAAGAGATTCACACACTTCCCCGTATTTCTATGTTTCTATATAAGACACCAAAAATCACACAAATAGGTTAGCTGAAAGTCACACAATGATTGCCTCTGCAAAGGAATCTACAGGTTTGATGAGGCTGAACTGAAGTCTTCATCAAGATCTGCAATACAAAAATCCATCACAGGACTAACACAAAAAGCAAAACAATTTCAGCATCAAATCCCATAGCTGTGAATTTAACAGGGATGAAAAAAAGGTTTGTGTTTGCAAAGCAAACAAGCTATGAACACAAGAAATAGGTGTGAAGAACAAGGCTGGGCCACCTTTGTCAGATCAGTCATCATGGTCCATTACCTCTCAGACAGGTCTACTCATATTTCTGAAGACCTGTAACACTTCATAAGATGACAGATATACAGTACTCAATTCATCATTAACATCCTAACAAGGCCACATCCATCCCTGGCTAGTGTTGCATCAGTGCTGCTCCTAGGGACACAGACAGGCAACCATCTGACTGGCTTGAGTCTGCAAATTCTCTCCATAGCCCCAGGTCAAGATCCTGTTCCACAGAAGTAGCAATTCCAGTCCTGAATACTAATATATGAAGCCTTACCTGCATTGTAGTAGAGGTCAGGTCTTTCCAGAATATCCCCTTCATGGATGTAGGGCTCAATACGATCATCACCATAGAGATATTGCTCACTGTCATCCATCTGCCGACTCTCCACCATCTCCAGCCATTGAGAGTTGTGCCATCGAAATTTCTCGCTCTGTATTTTTTTAGCCCATTCCTCATCATATTCCTGTTAAAAATCACCACATAGTATTTTAGGATGGGGTATAGACAAATCTGTTTGGTTTAACAGGAAATAGCAGAGGAATTTAATGTCAACAAAAGACGTAAGTTTCAGGTCTCAGTGACTTACATCCTCTATTCAGTTTGCAGAGCACTTTTAGCAAAAAAGAGAATGATTTTGCAAGCACTAGGCATTATTCTGGTTTTGTACACGCAGCAGTACAATCTTCCCTTCACGGTTTGTAACTTTACACCATCCAGAAAAAAATCCTACTTTGAGCAGGGAAGTTCCATCATCACAGTCTCGTCATCTGGTTCATCAAGAAGAGCCAATTACTACCAATTTTCAGTTTTTCAGTACTTAATTACTAACACTGGCCAAGTACCTCATTATGGGAATGTTCATTAGGACAAGCAGTTACTAGAAAATACAAGAGTTCTGATAAAACCAATGTCTTTTTATTCTGATTCATGAGGCCCAATAAGACAGGAATTAATTTTCAACTTCTCAAATTTTATAATGTCTTTTTATGATTAATATTATATACCCACAAAAATGGTACACAACATTTGTAACAAAGAGGATGTAGGAACCTGAGATACAACACTAAAATCTGACAGGAGCTTCCCCAGAAAGCTGAGGAAAACAGGACACAGGTTCCAACCACTATGGAAACAAAATGTAGGCATGAAATTTCAATCTGGATTACAGCCTAATTGCACTCAAGCGATGTGATATTCAATATAGAGAGGCATCATAAGGAAGTGACATAGCCTCTGGACACTGCAATCAGCTGTTTAGAAGACTCTTCTAAACAGACCAGACTATGTGGGCTGTTGATTACCACTGAGGGAACACAAACCTGTGGATAATACTCAAGTTTCTCAATATTACTGGAAAAATAGGCCACAGCTAACTATAGGAAACTCATCAACACAAAATCTGCAGATGGAATCAATTTGGGAAGATTCACAAATAATGCACCACGGGTAGTAATTTTTAATCAAAGGATTGTGAAGAGGAACAACATTCATAACCACAGAATTTCTAATTGTAGGAAGAAATGTTCTCATGAAACAGGTCTCACTTTGCTGTCTTCCAGCTAAACTACAAAGTAGAGAAAAACTGAAAATCATTTAACTCTCACATTGATTAACACCTGATCTAGACAGACTTTCCCTGGAGATCTAGCTGGAATAGTTTATAAAGTTTTTTGAATCTGTTTTATTTAGCCCTGAAGGGGATGAAAAACAGTCACACAATTAGTGACAATGCCTTGTCTTAGGAAGTGGTAATTTCTTGAATTGTCCCAGCTAGACATGCAAAAGTAGATGTGTCTATTTCTGGAAGTCAAAAAATGCAGTGAAGACAGAATAACTACGCTTACTAGCTCAGGTTAAACTTCCAAAACCCCTACAGACTGAACTTGAGTTTTTAAACTGACTTAGTACTCAACCTACCTTGTCTTTACTGCTTCTAGCCTGGCACAGGCAAGACACTCTCTACCCTGTGCCTTTTCCACCCTTCTGACTGGCCAATAACACAATAACCAGCTGGCCCTGTCATTCTGGCAGAAGCTGCTCTGACATTCCTAATGAGTATCTAGAGCATCCAAAACTTCATGGGATGTCAAGTCATGCCATGCAACCACAAATCCTTATCCTATGGTAGTAGGTTTTAAAACTGTTTTATTTGGGGAAATAGCAAGATTGTTCTTCTTGGCATAAAGCAGAATGTAAACTCCCTTTTGCTGGAACATCCATGCAAGTACCTGTAGATGTGGGGCTCTTCTCAGTCTGCAGTGCTGTTCTAAATTTCTCCAGTCACACCTCTGATCCACATCAATTACTAGACCTTTCTAATTCCCCTCTCCACCACCCTGGCATGCAAGCAGTCCTGTCCAAAACCAGCTCTCCTGCACAACTTCCATACAAAGAGCAAGTATCACCTGTGAGATCCATAGATATTTGCAGTGCCTAGTGACCTCAACTAAAATTCCAGGTTTCCGTCAGTAATGCAGCAGCCTTAGGGAGAGACAGAAAAGACAAACAAAACAAAGCCCCCAAAACATCACACACACCCCTATGCCTTATACTGTTTAGTAAAAGAACATCTCATGCTATTTCTGCCTCTTGATCTTTCCTTCCCCACTTCCACTCTCGGTTAAAGAGAAACGCTAGAAACAACAGTGCAAAACAAGATTTGCCTTGGAAAAAGCAAGCTCATCACTGAGATTTATAAAATGACCCATTAAAAAAAAACAAACTAAAACAAACAAAAAACCAACAAAGGGCATGAGTTTCAATGATGACATCTGACCAGCATCTTGGAAACATCTCCTTTGCTGCATCTGCCAGAACTAAACCATTGGCTATTATGTCAGCCTCCAGCAGCTGTGAATTACTTACAAGCTTTAGAGAAACACCTTGTAACTGCCAGAAATCATACTGCAGTTTTAAGAAAACTATTCTCAGAAATCATGATTGCAAAGAAGTGGGGGAAAATACACAAATTTAACAAACAGCAAATTAGACTAATCTGTGGGAAAGCTGAATCCCCTTTACGTTGTTTACCTTTAAAAGCCATCAGCTAAATTACCTAATTCATATAAACCATGAATGCACTTTGAAAACATTCTGATCTTCTAAAAGTTTCAATCCCAAACGAATCCCACTTGCCTGACATCATTGTTCCATTCCACACCACTGTCTGAACATGCTGAATGCCTGTCACAAATATACATCAACTCCTTGTACCCTCCTAAATAAAAAAAAAAAATAAAAAAAAAGGAGAAAAAAAAAAGGAGGAAAAAAACCACCTCAAAACCAAACCAGTACACATTTCTCAGATCCTGACTTTTTCTTCAGCCAATGACAACAGGGCAGAATATTCCTGTATTCTACATTTCCCATTCTATATTAAGAGGTATTTTACCTCAATCATTCATCTAAATTTTGGAAAATAGGATTAGGGACTGAACGGTAAATTAGCAGCTGTAAGACTGAACATATCTGCAGGTTACTTAAAAATCACAAGTTACCTGTTCAAGCAGTTTGGCTACTTTGTACCTTGCATTTCATTATGAGTAATAAGAAAGAAGTGACAGCACCAGAATTAGATCAATGATCAGTTTTGTCAAGAGTTTCATTCTGGCAGCAATCCTAGAAAAGGATGATTTGCAATCACTGAGAACAATTTATATAACCTCAGCACAAACAGTTCATTCGAGTACTGCTAGATCAGGAATACGTCTGTACATTTTCCACAGAAATGTGCAGAAACAACACTGGATAAATGATTAATGGAATAAACATCAGAATGGAAGAAAAGCTGTAAATGCAGGAACACATCCAAACGTACAAAGAAGCCAAATTAAAGCAGTTTAGAGCAAAACAATTCCCTAAAACACAGCAAGTCTTCCAGTAATTATATTTTGAGCTATTAAAAGCCTTTTTTTTTTTTTTTCTTTTTAAACACATGAAGGACACCTTTTCTGTTACGGAATTACTGCAAAATTAAAACAGAAAACTATATACCACAGAGATACAAACATAGCTTCGTGCTCTCCAGTCCTTTTAAATGCTGAGCTACTAGAAAAGCAGTGTTTGGGGGAACAAGAAAATGATAAAAGGAACGTGCCTATTCTCTAACCCCACATCCCCTGAACACTGCATGTTCAGAAACATAAAAGGAGGAATCCTGAAGGTTGATTTTATTCTCTTTGGAGCTCCCTGACATCACTGGTTTTAACATTCCGTTTCCATAAATCCAAAAGTGTCATAGAAGATGTATGGTCCAACTTCGCAAGGAATGTGCCATCCTTTTTGAAGTTCTGCTTCCAACTTTGTTTACTACTGAACCACTGAAATATTATGAAGCGTTAACTGGCCTATTATCAGAGCATGTCTGTTCCCTATCAGGGGTCCCCTTTGTCACTGGCTTCCGTCACACCTTGTATCTGATTAACACACTATAGGATAACATAGAGCTACACAGATCTGCTTTGTGTTCTCCCACAGCTGATGAAAAACAGATTTTCCTTTTCACTTTAATGTGGTTGCCCTTTAATTGGGTCTGTTATTATTATTATTATTGGGTTCATTTGATGTGATTCCTCATACTAAACTAAAGCTGCTATACAGTAAATAGAATGTTCATTATGTTCGAGGCTGTACTTGGTTATGCATTATAGTCTTCATTATTTAGCCATCTCTAAAACACAGTTTACATGAGAGGTTATATTAACCATTTATTAAGAAAGAAAAGATTAATCTTGTCTAGCTAACCAAAAGTGAGGCATGCTGTTTGAACTATATGCCTCTATAAACCAAGGAGAGAAACAGATGTTATGGACCACCTTCTGCAGGTGTATACAACACCTACCTTAGTGTAAGCACCACCAGAGGGCAATTCATTCACAGACCAAAAAACTTCTAACACACCTGTGCAATCCAGAGTCACTTCTTCACAATCAAGCTCATACCAAATATATTCTGATGCGAAGCTAACAGAAACCTGTGATATGAAACTAAAGCAAGGCAGAGAAAAAAGAGAGTAAACATGCACCCTAAATTTAGGTTCCTGCCTAACATGCACATCATCCACAGGGTTCCTATATTGTCAACAGCTGAAGAGAGAAACCTTTTATTTTTTTCCTTTGCAGGAGCATATGGTATCTATCTCATTGGCAAATTGTTATGAAAGTTAACAGAGATCAGTGGTTTAGCTCATTTTCCTACTCTTACTACTCCAAAGAGCAAGCACCAATGCTAGAAGGAAATCTGACCAAGATCGGTTTTGTCTTCTCATAACCCTATTAGGACAAGCCTGACCACTCTAATGCTTCCTCCAGTGTGGTTATTCTTCTCATGCAGGTAGACCCTTTCCTGCTGGCTGCATGCACTTTGCACAAAAAAGCTACCAGCACCAAAGCAGACTGATTACAAATTTAACAACGCAGATCAGTGAAAGCATACATCTGCAGTTCAGCCTGCAGCCCCACACCCTAGTGGCTATTCTGCCCACATCTCTGTATTCATGATTGTTAGGAGATAACAGGGGAATAAGAGACACTACAGAACAGGAGAGCTTTGACAAGTGAAGGGAGAACCTATTTTCCTGGAGTGATTACAGCACTCTTCATGGGAAGAGGACACCAAGCTGGAGTCAAAGGTTATCTATTTTCAGAGTATGCTGCCTATTCAAATAAAGCCCACACCAAATCCCTGCGGTCTTTCTTGATTCTAAGAGAGCTGGCCAACATCTTGCACAGCTGACCCCAAATTCCAGAGTACTGAGAGTTCACAGCACATTCCGGCCTCTTATGTGACATTCCAGCATTCCCAACACGGAGGATTTGTGTCAGGGCACTTTGCTTATAGGGAAAGATGCAAACTGTTCATTAATACAGTTTTGCATATGAGGCAAACATTATTTGGGATTCATTACAAATACTTGGGGCAAAGAGCTGGAAAAACACTTTTAGGCATGAGGTCCTTCCTCAGTCACATGGATAATGCTGTAGCTATCTATAAGATGGTTTACTTCTGCAGGAAGTGTAGTGATCCATTCTTGATCATAAAAACCATAAGCAGGTCTGGATTCAAAGCTGTAAAAACACTGAATAGGAAAATGGGGAGAAACAAAGAAAGGGAAAAGTTAAGACTATACAGTCCAAGAATCTGGTTATGGTTAATTAAATATCATTTGAATAAATGAGGAAAATAATTTAACTGCAATAAGGCTGAGCTAGGGGCAGAAAAAGAATGAGAAAACTGAGAGATTAATAGCCCTGTGAGCTCTCAATAATGTTGTCTGAGGTGAACAGAGTAAAACCATCTCAAGTAAGCTGACATTTCTTTCCATAAGGTTGGAGTTGCAGGTGTCCAGGCTTCTGAGGCAGAGGAAAAGAGAACTTCATTTGCTCAAGACTCCTATAGCAGCTGTTGATACCAGGCTGTCAGCAGAGCCTCGAGACCTGCCCTGCTTCAGCTGTGCAAGTACACTAAACCAGCTGCTTGATGTCAATACTCAGCACATGACACAAGATTGAAGTATCTCTAAACTATCAATGCAGACTTTCTTTATGACAAAAGGGATATCTTGGATCTACCAGTGCAAAACTGCAACTCCCCAGTACGTACTATGCTAAAGCAGCACATCTGTTTCAGTTCATCAATGGCAGAGTCCAGCCAAGCTATAGTAAACAAATCATCACTACTGTAACATTTCCATAATTTCTGTGACAATTACTTTACTACAGAAAGCATATCTCCCCTAAGGCTTATAAGGCATCGGATTTTCTTCAGTGTTGCTTCAATCACAGTATATAGAGCTTACTGATGAGTGAAAGAAGCATTTGCCTCCCTGAGAAGACATTACTTTCAAACCTCTATTCTCCAACATTTAGTTTCTGATTTCCATCATCAGAAGAACTAATCCTGTCAGCAAGTATGGAACAAGAAGACTGAAAACTTCATTTTTTCTTGTGGGTTTAGCACAGATAAGAAGTCTCACCATTCTTAAAGAACATGCCTGCTCAGACAACGCAGAATGCACTGTTTGTGTAAAAATTGCTACACAACTAAACACCTCAGTTTTTACAGGCCGCTCTACCATACCCTCTGAGCTGAATGGCAAAACACCTATCAAGATCTGACATTCTGATAAATTACTCTTTCAAATTTTCTCCCATCACCATCTAGAATGTGATGCCTTTTTTTGCCTGTGATTTTTGGCACTGGGAGACAGAGTGCAGCCAGCTTACAACATTAACAAGAAAGCAATCAGTTAGCAGCATTCTCTTTCTTCCAGAAAATGGGGTGTATTTGTGCTTCCTGTTCCAAACACGGCATGGTGTTAGTTATCACTTTTGCAACCTATAACTCAGCAGTTAGATAATAAAGCTAGAAAGACCTTCTCAGTAAGGGAACTCTTAATAACTTACCAGTGACCACCATTCTAAGTGTGGCACTGCTCCACAACCAGACAAAACAATAACTTACTCCATGCATAAGTATGGAGTATGTGCTTCGCGTATGTGCTTGCTATATTCTCTGTTACTTTCAGTTAACAGCAGTACCACGTAATTTCTTCCCTGTATTCTTCTTCAAGGCCCTAGAAGTCCTGTCTCGTCCTTCCTGCAAGCTGAGAAGCCTTACCCATCCATTATATTAGCCCTCCTCATTTACTCGCGGCTAGCATAAAGATTACCTCTTTTTAAGGAGTAAAAGAAAGCCAAATACATTTTACTCAGATGTTAATATTGAATATGAAGCGATATCTTATTTTTCTAGATTCTATAAAATTAATGTTGCTTAATAACTTTGCTGACATTTTTCAGTAACTAGGTACTGCTATGCACCACATTGTAAAGCTAAACATGAACTAAAGCTAAACATGAACAAATCAACAACTGAGGCACTTGAAAATTGCACTGGCTCCAAGATAAAATAAGCCTTGGAAGCAGCCCGATCATCTGGCCTCACCCAGAAGATAAAAGTATTCGTACTGTTTCCAATGGAGATGTCTCTGGAAATGACTGTTTTTGTTAACTGAACATAATGCCCATCATAAGTAAGTACTAAGTGCAGATCCACGTTACTCAAAATTTTGCCCTTAAAGAATGTCAACAGCAACTCTGCCACTAACTAGGTGGATCAGGATTTTCACTCAGTACCTCCATGAAGCAAAAACCAGAGGCAGATAAAAAGAATTCCAACACAGAAAATGTTGTGTCATTTTACTTCTTTTTTTAGATGAATATTACATTAGAAGGCATTACTAATGAGTGTAACAGAAGACAGTGTAACAGAAGACAACAGAATAGCCTACATTACGTCTTACACTTACTAAACTTGTCAGAGAACAAGATGCAGCATGTGTTATTCAACTAAAGAGGTGACAGGAAAATCATTAAAAGGTAGTCAAAGACACTACCCTTGACTCATAGTGAAGTTCCTTTGGCTTCAAGATTTCACAACAGCTACTCTACATCCAACAGTCTACAATCCTAAGACACTGCAAAATGCTTTAATTTCTTTGTGTTTTGACAAACCAAGTCATGTAGCTAAAGGAAACCTATCCAAGAGCTGAAGAAACTATTAAAAAGTTCAATACTATACTGACTGTTTCCCCAGCAGCAAACAACCAGGTTCAGGATGGCTGACTACATTTTCTTTCTGAAACAAAAACTGGCATCGAGTGATGTAGAAAAGCTGAATAAAAGCTGCTGGGTAACAAGAGACATTTGTCTGGAGAACTAAGAAATAAAGCTTGACATACTTGTGTAATGTGATTCAGTTATTTCAGGACAAAAGCACTCCCTTAAAAGTGTCTGTAGTGTAAAGCTAACTGGTATGTATATGAACTTTTCAGAAATCTGGTACAAACTTAGATTAATGATTGTTATTGTCCCATGAAAATGGATCTATTACCTAT
The DNA here is from genome assembly GCA_024733675.1 of Psilopsiagon aymara. Classification (NCBI taxonomy): domain Eukaryota; kingdom Metazoa; phylum Chordata; class Aves; order Psittaciformes; family Psittacidae; genus Psilopsiagon; species Psilopsiagon aymara. Next base: position 9,222 of record JANRGW010000425.1, on the reverse strand, counting down.
GTGATTAAAAAGTTGTACATAAAAAATATCTTCAATTTATAAGTTATTTTAGAATTATCTTATGTAAAGAGGTTCTTGAAGGACAGATGATAAAAAAAAATAAATAAAAGTTAGACCTACCGCTATAATATCCAGCGTGTTGTCACAGACTTTGCGGATCTCGGCATTTTTGTCATGCATCAGGTCTATGAGATATGCTGGAGCCTCTGGAAAGAAGCTGTTAAGGATAAGAGCTTTTGTTTTTTTTTTTTTTTTTTTTTTTTTTTTTAACTCCACAGTCCTGGGTTCTTCCAACTACAAATTTCATTAAGAACCATAGTCAGGAATTTTCCATCAAATGGGTCAGCAGCCTTCCCCCACTTGCTTTTTAGGTTTTTTTAAATCACACTTTAAAGCACCCAAATATTCTTCAAAATTGTGGAAAAGAAATTACATGCCCCTTCAAAGAAAATACATTCTGATCTGTTACTGGAAATCCGTGTACCCAATGTGTTATTCCATAAGTTTCAGATTCTGTGGAATGGTTTAATCATTTATCTGTTAGCTTTGTAACCCTTAGGCATTTCTGGTTTTAAAAGAGGCTTCAAATGTATTTGTTTCAAAAATACTGAAGATAATCTATTATGTAAACAATAATGACAATAAGTAGTAAAGCCCAAATAAAAGTTGTAAGTATCATACAAAAACAAAAATTGAACAGATTCACAACATAAGGAAACTGAAGAACATATTCAGCCATCAATAGGTGAAAAAAAGAGGAGACAGGAAAGTCAGGAACAGGAATCAAAGTCTCCACAGTGGGAAGAAGAGGGAAGACTTACATCAAACAAAGTTCAAAGAACAATCAGGTGGACAAAAAATTCAAGGCAAGCATTATTTTTGTTGTCTAGATTGATAAGAAAGAATGCTATTATTTTACTGCACATAACTTCAGACTAAGCAACATGTATTTTTAATGGTGCAGTGCAAGAGGTTGGTTTGATATGCTCTATGTAAGTTCTTCTCTAAACTATGACTTGTAAAACAAATCAATGCAGTAATTCAGTTTTCATAAGAACTAATTGGTCACCTGGTCCAGTGATCCTGCTACTTCCCTTCCTGTTTCAAAGCAAACTAACTTTTAATCTTTCTTATTAATCTTGCAGTCCCTCTAACATGCCTAGGCTGCCTGGCTTTTTCCTTCTGCTGAAATAAGCCATTTACAAAGAAAGCTCTGAGATCAGGAGGTTTATGCAAGATAAATAGAGGTGAAACAGCAGTGATGGCAAATTAATTGCTGCAATTCTAGATATTTAATCTTTAAAAAGATACGTGTTTCCTTGATAATGACATCTCTGGTTGCTTGGTGAAAGACCATCTGATAAAATACATAGATAATCTGACAGACAAATTCATCATCTTCCTGCTGAGCTGCAAGGAAAAAAACAAAACAAAAACAAAAGACAAAAGCACAGTTTCAGATCTTACAACTAGAAGCTTGTGAGGCTTAGAGAACACCCAGTTCTTACATGTCAGCTAGACAATTCAGTGGTATGCAAACGATTTCATCTCCCAACTCAAAATGAACATTTTCTTTCCTGCACCAGTCAAGCAGAAAGACCACAGATTGCAGCAGGAGTAGCGGAGGCATACAAAAAAATCAGATCTATCAGACCACTACTAGTCCGTATCTATCAGTAACCAAGTAATTACTCTGCCTTTCACATATAAAACACCTACTCCTGCCTTGCAAGAGAAAATGAATGTGCATTCAGTCACACTCAGCTACATCAACTAACTTCTCTGAAAAACAAAACCAAAGTCAAACATGGCAAACATACCATTTAGAAGCTCAATTAGTGCAGGGATGATTCCAGATTTAGCCAGCAAAGCAGCACAGGAGTCATCCATAGAAACTGTTCCAATCATTATCACGACTTCTAAAACAAGGTCATCTTCTGCAGAACCTGCTAAGTCAGAATGCAGAAAGTATCACCTCTCAGAAATCCTTGATCTTGTGGCAGCTGTATATTTATCTCTAGGTACCATTCTGTTCTTCTATGTTAAGTTTCCCTAAACTTAAATTAGAAAGATAAACAGCCTCTCTTCTGCAACAGCACTTTAAGAATTCTTTGAAAAGACTCTACTTGAAAGAGCAACAGAACTTTGTACAGACCTGGTTTTAGTTTATCCTTGAGGTATGGAACCAGTTTGTACTCTTTCAGCACAAGTTCCCAGTCAAGATCCGGTAAGGTCAAATTTGCAAGTGTCCCCAGGCATTCAATCACAAATTCCTCCTCTTCATCATTTGATATCTGAGCTGCTAAATCACCAACATAATCCTAGAGAAAATATAGCAACAAGCATAACTAGAGAATAATCTGGGGTTCTGAAGAACTCACAACTCAATCAAAACTAGTTCTCAAGAGACTTTTCTCCTTAAATGAAGACTAATAACGCACTTTCAATTTCAGTTTAAGAATTATCCAAGAAAACATTTCAGCATTCTTGTGCTCCATCCTTTCACTTTTAAAAAGTGTAGATCATTTGTTCAGATGTTCCAAAAGTAGCTATTAGACACATGGCTTGAGAAAGCAGTTAGAAAATAAGGGAAAGACAACAGTGAACACCATACTGCATTAGTGACAGCAAGAGTCCTCTTCCTACAGATTTTAAAAAATAACTACGAGATATTCTGGGGACATGAACAGGGGAATCATGGATTCTACTTCCTAATTCTATACTGCTTTAAGACAATTCAAAATTCAATCTGCATTTTAACAGTGCATTTACAATTTCACAATTAGGATGTTGTGTTTTCCTTCCTCCCTTTTGAAAGGGCAGCTTTCAGCTTTTCAAATTTTGAATAGCAAGTATTCAAAATTTTAAAATATTCACTTATACAAAACTCTGGATTTGGGGGGGGGGGGGGGGGAATAAACCCCACACTTTATTTTGCCCTCTAGCAATAAACAGAAGAAATTGTTAGCTGCTAATTAGCTGCATGTCAATGCACCACAGCAGTTGGGGTTTGAGGGTTGGTGTGTGTGTGCTGTCTTTTTTCTTTTGCTGTTGGTATTTGCTTTGTTTTCTGTGTTTATTTTGGAACAGGAACTTATTGGATACAGCTTAAGACTTCTTTTCCCTGTAGTGAGGATTCAAACTCTGTCTTACCAAATGAGGTAGCTTTATAAAACAAAACAACCTGAGGCAGCCAAGAAAACTTCATCTCTACACCATGTAAAGACAAAGCACAGCAGCTCTCCACAGCCAGACTTCTCTAGTAGGAAGAATCGGAGATCATGTTAGGTAATAGATAGTACTTACAATGAACAGGCTTTTAGTTGGTCCATCATGTTGTGAAATATTCCTGATCATCTTCATTAACAATGGATCCTTAAATTTCAAAGCCCGCTTCATTAGTGTTTTCAAGCCATTTCCTGAAATGAAGCAAATGCTTGGGAAATCCACCATATAAAATTAAAAATAAGGAAAGCAGTGGCTGACTAAAAACCAACACACACAAAATCAGCTTGAACTTTTAAAAGGGAAAAGTGAAGAATCTGGACAGGAACTATTCCTTCTTTCAGGTTTAGAGTTGAAAAAGGAAAGTCTTGCTCTGTATAAATTCTGTAACAGCTATGATGACCATACGTACTGGTGGGTGGGACACTTAGAAAGTCAGATAACTAGCTAAATGCTTCAAGTGCATTTAGTTATTTATTCAGATGAAGAAAGGTTCTAGATGCAAACTGTTACCTATCATTGAGTGCAGTTAGTGGAGATGCAGCACCACTGTTGGTACTCAGAGACACCTCTCTCCACTCTACAGAATAAATACAGTTATGGTTCTAAAAGATTGCTACGTAGATCATCGTGGGAACAAATGTACATGTATATTAAGTACTTGATTGCACTGGGCAAGTCCCATCTGTTATGCTTCCAAAAGGTCACTTTGGAATTATGTTATTATGTTTCCAAAAGATCACTTTATTATCTAGTAAGTGCTACTAGCTTGAACTTTATTTGTGCCTTTAAAATAAAATTTTATCTCCCTGTTACACCTTCTACAGAACTATGCACAGAATTCTGATGGCTGGCCACACTGACTGCAACTGACCCTTTTGAATTCTAGTAATTTATTGCAGTAGTTCATAGTGAAAATTTACAGCAAAAGGGAAAACTAGAGCTACTAAATAACAATGTTCCACCTAAACTGCTAGTGTTAACACTAGTATGAAAATAAAGAAACTTTAGAAGCAACCTAGAGAGCTACTGAACAAAATGCAGAACCCATCTATACCATGCAACATAATACTAGAACCCAAAATATACTCAAGAAAGTTACTGGAAAGATGCAACTCAATTACATCACAATACTATTAATTTGGTACTGGCAGGTGAAGCACTGATTAGCTGCAGATGGATTTTAGGCAGATGGAATTAACGTAAAAAAAAAATCTTGATCTGTCCATACAGTTTCAGATGTAACAGCCATAGCTACTGCACAGTAACACTCCCACAGTAGTATCATCAGCATGCTTTATAAACTACGTATGACAGATGTGAGCAGATCTGGCTACTTAGTGGCACTCATGCCACCAAGATCAATTCTGGAGAGAAATCATTACCCAAATGGGTGCATTTTATTTTTTGAGAATACATATACACATTTGTAACTAACTCAAATATATATAATTTACCTATGTAAGTATATATATAAAAATACATATATGAATTGTCACCTCCAAGAAAACAACAAACTCTCAGCACAGTTACCTTCACAGATAAGTTGTACATTTCTTTTGTTAGCAGCAAGGTTAATACAGAAGGAAATAAGTTCCAGGTCAACTCGCTCATCAGGACATGCAAAAAGCATCTTCATTAACTGCCAAGAAAGACAAGCACATTTTAGTCATTAATCTTTCCAAAGCATTAGGAGAGCAATGTTATGTTGTCAACTACAGTAGCTTTTTTAATTTTTCTCTTTTTTCAAAAATTAATATTCAACATTTCCATAGAAACAGTAAAATTACAAAGGTCAAGGGCACAAGATGCACAGTTTCATTATTTGGGAATAACAATGCTTATAAAGTGCAAACAATGGTAGTCACTCATCACCTTAAATTAATATGGGTTAGTTACATTTCATTGCTACCATTAACTTTTCATTTTTACTTTTTTTATAAAGTTGTGATTGAACAAATTTGTGTTGGAAAAAAGGTTTAGGTAGACTCAATAAAGGGGAAAAAAACCCCACAACTTAGTTTCACAGGAAGTCAGATTACTACCTGGTTATTTAATAAGATTATGACTATAAACACATACTTAATTGCAGAATAATTCTGTTACTATTTTGCTTTGAGATTACTTCATTGATACATAAATAGCTGTATTGCAGAAACGTAATTCATCTTTGCAGCTGCCATTGCTAGAGTTGAACACCACTATATACCAAAGACTTCTCCAGAGTAGTCCTATCCTTTTGGTAATGGGACAGAACAACCTGGGTTAATGTAAGTAGACAATCACTTGTCTACTTACATTACATACACCTACTTAAACTACATACATCACCTATAATCCTGTTCCAACCGTTTAGTAGGTGACAGTGAATTACCACATAATTCCTTAGGCAAATAACCTAGGGATTGCCATCATTTTAGACATCTGGCACCTGTATTGTCCATTATATCACAGGCTATCTGGTCTCATTTTGTTCAATAAGAACATTTTTGAATGGCATATTGAATACACGAACATGAGTCAAATGCGTAAGTTTCTTTTTCTGTTTCCAACCATAGCGGACAAGCTGCACAGCTTCTTCATTGAGAGCCTGCAGGACATAACTCTATTTGTTCCTAAAACTGGCTCAGTTCATTAGACATGTCAAGATTACAGTGCAAAGCAGCATGATGACAAGGCTGAGATTACCAGAAGTAGAAACAACTGAACCTGAAGATAAGCAGAATAGAAGGTATAAAAATATAGCCCTGTTTGTGTCAAGAAGGGGTGAAGGTGAGAAGAAAGCAACAACTAATCATATAGTTATGTGCTTGCTGCCTGGTGGAAAGACTGTAATACATTAAAAACTGGAGAAGGTGGGTGAAAACCCCATTTGGGGATCAGACACAAGAACAGTAAGATTGCAGAAATTTCACTCCAAAGTATTTTACTACAGGCTGTCCTTCCAAACAGACACTCCCCCCCCCCCCCCAAAAAAAAAAAAAAAAAAAAAAAAAAAAAAAAAAAAGGAAAAAAAAAAGTTACAAGCCAGTTCTTTATTTCTTTTTCTGGAACTTTCATAGACAGATTTAAAAGCTATCCTTGATTTCCTCCTCCCTTTCCTAGAAAGGTAGAATCAGAATTCCCTAGGTTGCTTTAAGAACTTATAAAAACCCTAGTTTATTAAATCCTTAAGCCTGACAGTCACATAAGAGTGAATTAACCAGAGAAGAAAGCTGCCACTTAACAAGTGGAACACAACTATTCAAAAATCACCCCCTGCAACTCTTCTGTTACAAAACCTTTAAAAACAGAACTCTTCAAATAATTTGAAGGGAAACATTCTCATTACTTACACAATACAAAATCTGTGGAAATTAGATGTTTAACAAGATGGGATTACACTGTTAATTACTGAACTACTTCTCTATAAAAAGAAAAAAAATACCCAGTTTCAATTAAAGCTGTTCAAATTTTAAAATAATAGTTTTGTACAAGCTCCATGTTTCCCATTATGTCTTCATTTAATTTGATTGCTTCTTGTGCCACTTCAAAAGGAAGAGTAATTGCTGCCAAATAGGAAATATTAAAATTAAATTTGTTCTGCTTTTACTATGTCCATTGTCATCTTTTACTGATTTAACAGGAAGGCAGTAAAAAGACTGCAGCATGTGCAATGAAGAGGCAGTAGTGTTCAATCAGACAAGTCCCATATTGAGTATCAGATACCACAGACCAGGACTGAAATCACTGTGTCTAGACTCTCTGGCACCTGCCTTCACTTATTTACCAGTGACCAGAGGCCAACCCCCACAGCTTTCTGTTCACATACACCTCTGTCCAACCCCCTCCCCAAGCCCAGCTCAAACATCTTTGAATGATTATGCCAGAACTGCATGCCTCAGGAATCTCTCCTGACTGGCTACTCCCTAACTCTGCTGTTTGAAGTGATGCTCTGGTTTCTGAACTTCAGCAGATAATGGCGGACAGGAGCAAAGGGTGCTGTCAAGAGAGGACGTTTACCAGCATTAAGCTGAAAAGAAGCTTATAGATCAAAGAGGGGCCAAACAGGACAACCATGGTGGAAAACATGTGGGTAGCTGCAGAGAACCTTGCACACTGCTCTGCGGTAAAATATTAAATATCACCATGACATCACTGCCTAACCATGCCCTTTGATTGGCCAGGTTATTACCAATAAAGGCTTTTATAAGCATCTGGATGGCATTTGCACCTATTTAAACAAAACACGCATTGCTGGGGTCTAAACAAGAATGAACTGTTAATACTCACTTTTAACTGTTACTAGAATAGCACCCACTAACTCCTGCAATCAAGGATGTTTACCTGGGACAGCACGCGCAAGCCCTTGTCAAGCACTTCGTCTGTTCAAAATGACAACAGGGGACTAATTTTCTAATCACTTCCTGCAAAAGCTAAACGTTCATTATTGAGTATTTGCCAGTTTCCTCAAAAGGAAACAAACCCACAGAAGGGCACATTCTACTACTGAAAAGACAGTTTGGTTTTCCAAGACAGAATCAGACGGCAGGGAGACCTTTAAAAGGCTGCTTGCTTCTCCTGAATGGCTTATCCACTTCCCCATGTTTTCTGTTGTCTTCCTTAATAACTGTCCTCAATTGGAACATTCATTTGCAAAATTTAAGCCCTAGTTGTCCAGCTTGTCCTTTCTGAACAGCCAGGAGATGTGACCTGTGAATAATTACATTGACCAATGAAGCATCAATAGCCACAGGTATCCTTTGAATTCTGTAGTTTTAGCCAAAATCTAATGAAGGCAGCAAATTTATTTGCTGCTTGTTTCACTAGTCTTTGGACACAGCCCTGTTAAGCATACATTTGACCAGTTGCTGCCTATCAGAACAATGAAGTTCACCAAAGCTCAGAGTATGAAGCTGCTGAAGTTACCACAGCTCTTCACATTTGGCACTGGGAATCTAAAAGCCATGCCAAGATTCCCTGAAAGCATGTCACAAGCAAGCCCTGAAACAGAGTGCATGAGTTCTGGTTTGGCTGATAATGGCTCAGAAGAAAGCAAGTCCTTATATCATGCAAATGCCTTTATATATAGTTGCTTCTTGTGGCAAAAAAGGCAGTCAGCAGGATGTTTACAAGATCATTTTGTAACATATAGTAGTTATTTCCACCAGTTCTCCCTCTCTATTGTCCAAAATCCTCCTGTATCTGGAAAAACATCACCATTTTTTCGTGAGATAATGACCAGAAACATTCTGAAAGCTTTCCATGGCAACTTCCCACTCTGGATACATTTGATGTTGAAAACACATTTGGCAGGAAAGAAGATATCATGGTGCAATTCTGAAAAAGCTGCTGAGAGCTTTCACACTTATGCAATGCAGCTTTCCCAATTCCAGCCTCATCAGGACTGAAAAATTACCAGTAAGAAAGGATCTGGTACTAAAAACACTGACCAACCAAACCCCAACAAACAACAAAACACACACAAAAAAATCCAAACTCCATGATATTTTGTCTGTGCTTAGACCAAAGACTATGATTGCAGACAGTGTTATGCAACAAACTGTAGCCTGAATGACTCGTGAAGAGCCTTTGTTACTCTTCAAGTCTCTCTCCCCTGTTGTACTTGCCTCTATTTGGGAAAGGAATTGTCATGTAGCAACGTAACACTGTTTGGCTAGTTTCCAGTTCATATCCTGTAATACTGGAGACATTGAAATTTTGATACCCAATGGGAGCAGGCAAGAATGTCTTCTAAAACTGTAAATGAAATGCTTTCCACAGAGAAGGCTGCGTGGAGACCTCATAGCAGCCTTCCAATATCTGAAGGGGGCCCATAGGGATGCTGGGGAGGGATTCTTCATTAGGGACTGTAGTGATAGGACAAGGAGTAACAGGTTTAAACTTAAACAGGGGAAGTTTAGACTGATATGAGGAAGACATTCTTTACTGTAAGGGTGGTGAGGCACTGGAATGGGTTCCCCAGGGAAGTTGTGAATGCTCCATCCCTGGCGGTGT
>JANRGW010000423.1:0-17519 GCA_024733675.1 Psilopsiagon aymara | reverse complement strand
CTCCAGGAGCAGGGGGAAGAAAAAGGGGGAAGTGAGGGAACAAACTGCGTGGCTGATTTATGGCTTAAACCACGACAGTTATGCAGAAGGATGGAGAGACAAATTATTACTGAGTTCTAAAGTAGTACACAGAATGAATAAAATGTATCTTTAGATAAATTTCTGTGATTCTTTGTCAATTGTCAATATTCTCTGCTCCATACTAAACAAAAGCTAAAATTTTTTGCACTTGCAATACAACTATTTAATCAAATGGTTTTGCATATTTAATCCTAAAGCTTTTCAGAAGCCCAGAACTATTATGTTCATTACTACCAAGTTTACAGGTTAAGAAAGTTATTTCAACATAGTTCATGGAGAAAATAAAGTCTCAAAAAATCTTTAAATAAAGCAAAATAAACTAAAAACAAATAAAAATTTCCATTGCATTCCTAGCACCCAAACTCAGTCCACTAAAATTAATCTTGTATCAAATCATAAAGATTTTTTCATTAACCTATTCCACACTAAAGAACACTTTCTCCTGTTCTTAATTTTAAGCCAATAACAGAACATACCACAGTTCCTTGATTGCTTTTTCCTCATTGAAATAATGAAATAAATACAAGTACAGGAAAACTAGCACTTTAAAAGAGAACAGACCAATTATAATTCTTTTTCATTAATTTTTTTTTAAGGTACATTACTATGGGAAAAAAGGGAAACAATTTGCATGCTAGAAGATAATGAGCAAAAGCCTACAAGAAATCCTCCACAGACACAGACAGAAATCAGAAATAACTGATCTCAAAGAATTATTAAGTGTATAACACCAATAACATGCTTCCTGTGTAAGACATGTATTTACACCCAAACACATACCCCTGCAAACAGGTGTAGACAAAAGCTGTATGGTGGTTGTTTGTTGTTGCTGGTTTGGAGGTTTTGTTGGTAAGCTCAAACCTTTCTTCAGGCTATACAGTGATTACTAAATATCAGAAGAGAGCATTTCAAGGAAGGAAGGAAAAGGTCAAACCCAGTGTTTTTTGCAGAATCAAAATGAAGAGAATCAAAGTAAGGAGGAGAACACTTAAAGCAACTAGATTTGTCTTGCACTATGTCTAAAAAAGTAAACTGCATTCGGGTTAGCAGAATGATGCCGTAATTGATGTTTTTTAAACCTTCTTGGGTGGAATTTATGCCTATTTCTGTTGAAGGAAAAAGAATGAATGTGTTTGCACAACTATTTACACATTAAGTAAATAATGCCTGGCTTTGGGCAGCAACTTCCTTGCATTTGCACTGAGCCTACTTACACATACACTCAGGTCAGTGCAGCGTAGGACCATACTGAGATACCAGTGCTGGAAGTCACAATGCTGAGCTAGCATGATGGCAAGCATGAAGAGCCTTATAGCAGGATTTATTACCTGCAACTGCATGCTCTGCTTTAGCATTTTAATGCTCCAGTTGAGCTCCAGTGTGTACTGTGGATATGCCTTTATGCATTCCTATATGGCTTACCTAGTACACAGGACCAACCAGACAGGAATAACAGCCTTGAACAGCTACTACTTCCAACCCTTCACAATGAGAGCCAGAATGGTGGCTCCACAGCTTTTAATCAGTCACCAGAGGAGTTAATACTCATTAGATACATTAATACAGAAAAAGGAAAGATAAAAGAGGGGACAGACTGATCTTCTACCATTACAGGCAAATAGCAAATTATTGCCACTTTCTTGCCCTAGAAGCAACAAGAGAGTAGGAAAGGCAACATGTTTAACAGAGGTGTCTCAGGTCAAAAAGCCTCTTAGTATGGTACCTGAGATAGCATGTACTAACAAAACTTCACTGCCTCATATGTGTCAAAATGCAAAGCCCAACCCCAAGTAACTAGGCAACAGCTGATGAATAAGGAATGGTTGACAGCAGGGCTTCTTAGAGGAAAAACTTAATGTTACCATGTAGCCTGTATCTGACATCTGGTTGCCGTGGTGATGCGAATGTATTGGAAACATACAGATTAGATCCACAGCCAGAGACAGACTAAGACACTAGAAAGATAAAGCACAGTATACATGTTGTGTGGAGATTCTAACATTTCCAAAAATCTTGCTGCTATAGACAAAGAATTGAAAAAAGAAAGGAAAAAAAAAAAAAAAAATTAATCTGTGAAGCTAAAGCCTTTTTCAGGAACAAAGCAGCAGCCTGAGAAGAGTCTGGGAATCAGATTTGAGGCATAATTGGAGAAAAAACAGATGGAACAAGTGAAGAAGTCTGTGCATCTTTATCCAATAGCCAGTAAGAGTTAAAAGAAATATGGGAAGCAAGGAAATTCTCTTCAACTTTGACTAAATAAGACTAAGAAAGTTCCTTTTACATTAAATTATGACCAATGATAGAGCAAACACTGTCCTAGATATCTTAAAATGTGAAGACAAACAACTCAAGGGAAGGATTTCAAAATATAAATATAGTGGTCCAGGACAATATGTGGCATGACTATTTAAATAACAACTCCAGGATGTTGAATTTTCAGAAGCATAGTCCATAAAATCACATACGATGGTGACAGACAAGATTTTATTTCTTAATTTCACACCTTGCAGGAAAAGGGTTTTACATATCTGCTAGCTGCAGATTATAATCTTTCTGCATCACTTGAGAGATTATTTTTTTTTTGATCTAATATTCTCGAAAATAGGTAATCTCAATTTTGACAACCACTTGGAAGGCACTGATAGGAAAGTATGACTGAACGATATTCATAGCTCTTTTTAAGTATCAAATTGAAAAAACTTCACTTAATCAAAAAATGGCTGCAGTTGATCACATTCCAGTATCTTTTAAACAACGTTCTATTACATACAGCAGAGTTTCTTTTTCCTATGCAAGCAAAACTTTTGATTAGTCTGCATTTATTTACTTGCACATAAACTCATGTTTTAACATGCAGTGAAAATCATCCAATGGAAATACCACTTGACACAGGTGACATTCTTTACCAGGGGACCTTTAAAGGTCTCTTCCAACCAAAAGGACCATATGATATACAGCCTGTAAAATGAGCATACACAAACAACTGATCATCAACTTTCTATGGTAATGTTAATGAGCAGAACACAAAAGCTTTTAAACAAAGGCTTAAGTCATATTACAAAAATCTATACTTTGAACAGCCAGTAAATGATAGGTGACAAGGGAGACAAAAAGAGGCACAACAGTACACATGTGCTAAAAAATAGTCATATCATGATCAGAGCTATAAGAGAAGGAGATAAAGGCCAAATATACTGTCACAGAAGAATGGTAAATATGGTCTCTTCCCATGGAAAGCAACTGAATTGTGAAAATAATGAGAATAATAAAAACTGAATTGAAATCCATCAGAAAATGTAGGATATTTACATATCTCTCGTCTCTGAAATGAGTGAAGTCCAAATAGACTTCCAGACTTGTAAAATATTTTTTTAGTTATTTCTTTTATAAATCCATATTTACTCAGAGTGATCACTGTTACAGACTCAAAACAGTTCTAATGCTTGGATGTATTTCAAATCAGTGGCATGAAATTATTCTCAGTGTGGCATTAGTTTAAGGGAAATTTAAGTTAGACTATTATTAATGAAGAATTCGATAACTTTTTACACATTATTGAACTTTTAATTGTATTTTACATTCATGAACCATTTTTTTTTTAAATGCTGATGACACAGCATGAGACTATCAGCAACATATTGTGTGCCTTATGTTTGTTAGTTGAGTTGACATAAACCATATCTCCTGTTGACAGAAATGCTTGAAAATGTTCACAGACTTCAGCATCCATCACAGAAAAGCTCTGCAGTTATGGAAAGTACTGATAAAATCCCTTCCTGTACTTCAAAGACATCAGAACAGCAGCAATACCACAATATGAAGATGGAAAGAACAGACAGAAGACGGTCAGACAGACTTCTCTAAGTTAAAATTTTATTGATGCAGCAGATTAACTCTTGGACTCTATAACACTGATAATCAAACTCTATTTTCTATCTTTGTTCTTCTGCTTCGTCAGTAAAGATGCAGCAACATCTTGCACTAAGTCTACAGCTTCATTATCTAAATATACCTGGATATATACCTAACAATCTGAAATCTACTGTCATCTTGTCATCTTTCTCACTCCACTTCGTTCCGCTTTTTTCCCTTTAACACCTCAGTCAAAAAAGATTGAGAAATCATATATCCTACCATGTTTACACTATTCTCCAGCTTCCTTTAAGAAAGTCTTCTCTGTAACAAACCCGTCTTTTCTAATTTATCAGGGAACCAGGCCCCATGATTCAATAATGTAAAGTGATTTACTAAGGCACATGCTTATTTATGATAGCAGGAGTTTTATAAGCTAACCAGTCTCTGAGCTGCTATAGGTATTTGCCAAAGCCTAGCCAATCTGACAATAAGAAAATTCCTTCCTGCTAAAACAGCAGCTAGCAGAATGCAAGTATCACAATCTAATGTCAGAGGTAGGAAAGAAGGAACTGTTATTATGAATAGATTTTAAAAAGTCAATTATGATTATTTGATATAAACCATATTTTTAACCTGCTCCGACCTCACATGCATTATAGTAGGCAATGAAGACAGTCAATTAGAAAATTGACAAAAAATTTGACTGTGATCCTAAAGTGTATTTCCAAAACAAGTGGCATTAATATGAAATATAACTTGCTTGATATAACAAAGGATAGGAAAATTCAGTATTTATACTCATAAACATTGTGAAATGTCAGGCAAAGTTGTAGGAAAATGCTAAGAGAAATGCATTCAGTATAAATAATGTCAACATTAAAAAGAAATCAGAATTAAGAACTGTGCTAAAAGTTCACATAGCTTCCTTAATATAAAATGTACTCATATAAGGAAAATTTACTCATATAAGGAAATAGTTCATCCAATAGTATAAGCCCCATTCACCATCATAAATGAAAGCTGAAGAGTAACTTTCCAGACACAACAATTTTGAGGAAATGTTATGCTTTATTTTGACATATCATTATTAAAATTGGTAATTGAGTCTAACATATTTTCTTCTCCCTGCACAGAACATAGTTCCCCACTGAAGCAGAGTCTATCACCTTTTAGATGGCACAGTTATTAATATCTAGTTTCTAAAAAAGTAAAATGGATTTGAATAACTATCTGCACATGACCAGACACTGGTATTTTAGTTCAGCTTGAGCAGCAAGTGTGAAAGCAGGAAGGTGCTTCAAAGTGCTCTCCTGAATCAGAAAGACATTTACTGAAGATAGTTATTATTGTAGACTTTACTGCACGTAGTCACGTTAATTTGTTCCCTTTGCGCATTACCAGCTGCATCTGGTTTTCCACACACCAATCAACATTTCACCTTGAGCTCTTCAAAGACAGTAATCAATTCTTTTCACAGAGTCCAAGAATTCTTCCAAGCTAAGAGCAGATATTTCCCTATTTAAAGTAATTTGAACAGACATCACTGTAAATCCAGCTAGGGAAGAAAAATTTCCAAAAGTGATTCTGTTCAAAACAAGCCTATTCATTTGTACCAGCATGCTCTTCTGTCTGTGTGCACCTGAAATGACTGGCATTTAAGTATTTATGCAATATTCACCTGAGGACATTACAAGGAGTAAGGTACAAAAAGCCGAAGTTAAAAGATGTAGATGTCAGTTTCACTTAATTTTGAAGCACAGGCTTCATTCTCCCCAAAGAGCACAGCAGTTCAGCAAGTATTACATTATAAGACCATAAAAATCTATAGAACATAACAGTATGTGGGGAGGTGGCACACACTTGGTGCTGTGCTGAAGAGCACCAGATTGCTGAGCCAGGTCTAAAACTCTTCAGTAGTCACAGTTAAAGTGAAAAACTATGCAGGTTACACAATGGTTATACAATGGAATCCCACTGGAATCAATTTATAGAAAAACAAGCAAGCACTGAAGTACTGCATATAGAAATATAATGTCTCTCAAAAGCTGTATGTCATATGCTGTACAAATGGAAGACAATGCAGGGCTGCAATCTAGCTATCTCTGGACAGGAAGCAAAATAGAGACTTTAAGCTTGTGCTGCACCCTAATAAATTAGAATTCTTCTGATCCAGGACCTGACAACTTAGTTGTAGAGCCACAGTCACAGAACTGTCTTGCATCCGCAGCGTCCCCATGCAATACTCCAGTGAATCATGTGTATATGACAGCATTCCTTGGGGTAAGAACAGGCTGCACAGCTTTCCATCGTGTAGCACAGATGTTCCTGTATGTCTTTTCCTCTGACATTCACTAGTGATGAAATCAAAATTACATTTAAAATAACTAAGAGTATTCAGAATCTGAAAATCTGTTGTTTAAGTGGTAGTAAGTTTGGATTCTCTGCTCAATGCCTTAATAAACACAAAAACCTCAAAGGATAATTAAGACTTACAAAGCTGTAGAACGCATTTAATTCCAGTCAGCTGTGTCCATATCCTCTAGGAAGTATTCCTCCATTATAAAAAGCAATAATTACACCAAGATTATACATATAGTAAACTAGAAATGACAAAAAAGGAAAAAACTAAAAAATTTCCATTAGTTTAAATCCACTTATATAAGCCTACTTCCTTTCTACTGCCTAGAGAAATTATTTAACTTTATTTTTAAGGCAAAATCAGACATGGTGCTCAAGCTACATCTGGTCTGATCCCAGTAAAGAGCTCCTCCTCTTTACCCAATCCACCTTTGCTGGCACATGTCTGCCTCCTCCACCATCTATCAGAGACTCCTGTCCAGAGTTGGTAAACAGATTCACATTCAGTCACCCCATCCTAGTTCTATCACAATGATTATATTTTCAAACACACTGTTTGAAACATTTTTTTTTTATCTGATTCCTTTTACTGAATCAGTTTTGGGAGCAGCTTACAGAACATATTATGACAGCAGGTTTGAATGGGACAGTAATACCCATCAAGCACAAGTGGCAGAGAGCAATAATTTCGTAGCTGACGGTGTGCATCCAATTGTCCCTGGAGACACTTCACAACTTCTTTATAGGTACAGAAAGCCTTGTCATTATAAGCACAAAAGGGGATCAAGCAAGATCTAGCTTACACAGAAAATAGAGATACAAGGTCAGGATTTAAAATAGAAGAAAGTGCTTTCTTCAGTAGACAGGTAAAAGAATTTAGTGAGGAAAGGAATACAATGTGCAGTTGTCAGTGTTAGTACACGCCTAAATTGGAACAAATGAAGTAGCATGAGGATAAAAGTACACATTAACCTAAGAGTTAGTGCAAACCTAGGACTGAATAACCACATTCATTCTTTGAGTCAAAGACAGGAAAATGGAGGTAGCAGATGCCCACCAGGAAAGTAAAACTGACCTCATGCAAAGAGGCATTTTTATTTTTAAGAACATTGAGAAAGGTTTTTGTGTGTGTGTGCAATATTTTAATCCAGACCAAATCTGGAGGCAGAGCTACAGTGAAGATTTTATGAGACATGAGGATTTTAGAAATAAATCATATTTTTATACTTGAAAAAGCTTTCAGGCACTGAAGTGTCTAAATTTCTTACAGTAATTACTACATTGAGCATGTTTACTCTAAACAGAGGTCCAGTGAAGACAGTGTTGTTCTTTCTTTATCCAGCTGTGATTAGAACCAATTTAGCTTTGCTATTCTGTTTCTACTGTAAAAGCCTTCATTATTTTTCATTGTATTCATTTACATCTAGAGTAAGATATTATTTACCCAAGTTAAAACCAGAATGATTCAAGGCAATCAAATTATAGAGGCATATTCCTGAGAATGTTACCATTTACCTTTGATTCCTAACCAAAGGCTGTAGACACTGAACTTCTTAAAAACCAAAATTCTAACTGCTTAGCTTTTGGTAACAACAAAAGACAGTTAAACAAAAGACTTTTTGAGAAAATGGATACAGTATCATATGTCCTTATAAATCACTACGAATTCTTATACTTCATAGTTGTTCTGGAAATATTCTACAAGTTCCAAAATAATCCAAGAAAATCTGGAGTAGCTTCCCCAAATATTAAAAATATTAAAGAATCTTCTAGATAGGCAAGTACTTGTTTTAATGTATCTAAGTGGTTGCCTGTTCGCTTACCTAGGGATGGAAGAAGCAACTGCAGTCTAACACTAATTTTGCAAAACAATGCCACTGACTTCAAGGCGTCCAACATTCTAGTTTGCACCAACACTTGATAAAGAAGAATTCAGCTCCAGCTTAATACTTATACAATTTTGTTAGTCAGTAAAATACCCTAACTACCAAGAACCCTAGGAGAACAAGAGAGTAAAAAATGCAAAATACAAAAGCTCACAATTCTATGGACCTAAGGGAAAACCAGAAGGGTGCAATATGTAGGTTAAAAGGCAAGAAGTAATGCTTGCACCTGGAAATTTCAGAAGTATTAAAGAGAACCTGTGTTTCTCTCTACAAACTACAAATGTAAGGTTTACCTTACCATATAAGCAAAGACTGACTGCAAAGGCTCAAAAATTAGTTGCTTCATTTGATATTGAGATAATGTATTTATCAACATCCTTTTGAATTTTGTAGAATTTATGCAATGCTAACAAAAGCAGTTCAGATCCTGCTGCATGTCACTTATGGTACTGTGCTATGCTATGTATCAGGTGTCATCCTTTAGAATCGTCTGAGTGTATGTCACCAAGACACATTCACCCTCACCCTGTCTTTGGTTTTCATCTACATTCCTCTGAATTCCATATTTAGCCAAGTATTTCATAAGCTTCTTCCAAGGAAGTGAAAAAATGTGGAGCAGAAACACAACAGCAGAAACAATGTCTTTACTGTCCACTACTGTAGGTAAGTATGAGTTGACACAGACTTAGAAAAATAGAACTGAGATATGTTCTTCAGCTCAGACACAGCACGTACTCTGGACAAGGAATGTAGGATAAGTTAAGACTACCTGCTTACTCATAGTAACAGAAGGTAAACTGCTACTCTTCTATATGCTGTCAACATCTGCAGGATCAGATTTGAGTGTACTGAAGCCTTCTTTTATCATCTCCTCATGTACATAAATCCATTATAGAATCCTACTTTTTTCCCAGTGGCAATTCTACTGCCAGAAAGCATGTTCTCCATGGATGGTTGCCAGAAAGCCTAGCCCACATTCCAGCTGTGTACTTTTTAATTATATTTCACATTCCTAGCTTCCTTTAAGTAGACTACCAAAACTTCAGAAAGTAATAGAATAAATGTTGAAGCTATCTAAACTTCAAATCATCAGTATTTTTTCGTTATTATTAATCTGTCCCACAATACCTCTCTAAAGTATAACAATCACTATGTAGAAAGTTATATCTCAGTATCTTTGGAAGGTATACCTATGGAAGTATATACACAAAATAATGTCTGAGACAGAAGTGTCTCCTATTATTTTAGAAATTGAGGGATTCTAAAATAATAAGGGATAAAATAATAGCAGATATGAAAACTCACATTGGTGCTGATCTATAACACATGTAAATTAATTAACTCTAAAAAACAAACAAACAAACAAAACAGCAGAGGCTGAATTAGTGCCTTATACCCACTGGTCCTCATAGCTGGACTTCTGCCTTGGTACTGTGTTGTCCAGATTTGATTCAGATTGATTTAATTCACCCAAGAACCGTTTTCCCTACTTCCTGTCAGAAATTTGTACACAGTTAATAATTGCAGTCACCAACTTTGAAGAAAGAGCTACCACTTGCTAAGACAATTATCACAGAACTTATTAATTAACCTTAATTATTTATTCATTGATTAAAAGGATACTGGCTTGCAAATCCTATGGCTACAGGCAGTGAATACACACTATACTCAGAGAGAAGAACTAGAATGCACTGAGGGATTTAGAATCCTGACAGGTGCTTAAACATTTCAAATGCAAAACATTATCATAAACAGCATTTTCAGGGGAAAAAAAAAGTAAGCCAGCTCCATCAGAATGTTCTGCAGTTTTAATGGGCTTCCAGCCTTGCTGTGAAATAGCCTAGAGCTGAGAGGTCTCTCTGTAGTGACAGACAGATAAGCATACTTATCTTCAGAGCACAATCATCCCACATTTTTCCTGAATTCCTTCAGTTTATGAACATTATAGGAATGAGAACTAGTGCTTTCTGAGCCCTTTAGCCTTCATATTCCAAAGATCAGTAACTTTTTCTGGTTTTAACATCAATTGATGTCAAACATGGAGAAACTGGGGGACAAGAGTGTGCGGAAGAGGAGAACAGAAAGTACAAAAGCCCATCATTAACCCTTCATATGTTACAATGGTCATCAAAAGTACTCTAAATGCAAAACTGACTCTTTAGTAAATTCACTAATTTAGTTTTTCTTCTACATTTATAGTGGGTGCATGTAATCAGTACTGTAAGATGGCACCAGAGTTACAAGTGTGCTTACAAATTAAGTTGGCAGGCTTTACATTTGTTCTCTTTTTTCTTTTTAAAGTGTTCCATGTAAAATTTTAATATCATAGTTTTGATATTTATGGTATTTCCACTTTCTTGATTTCATCATGGATGTCAAGATATTTGCTTTTTATTTTCACGATAAAAACTTCATGGTTTCTTTAGAATGGAAATTATTTAGTTCTCTTGTTACCATCAATATTTTTACACTTTTCTATGCAGAGGATAGAAAAGCCAGACGATATATAAAGAATATCAATGTATTTATGCCCCCTGATTTTTAAACCAGTCTTCTTTAGAACCTAGTTAGGGACTGTGAACATTCACTTTAGCTATCCTACAGGTGGGAGGGATCACTATGATTATACAAGATGACCAGACGAAAGTTTTCCCACAAACTAATTCTAGACCATTTCAAAAACAACCAAAAAACCAATCTGATCTTGATTAAGGACTTGAGGGAATGGACATAGCATAACACCCTTCTTATAAACCACTATCTCCATATAAAAATAAAACTAACAAAAACATACCACTAACAACCCCCATGCTTTAACTGAGCCCAGAGTTGTGCAATTGGAAAAATAATGGAACCCAATTTCGGCCTTAGATCTATTTTTAACTTTTTGCAATAAGATTATAGAGCTTTGTATTAGTAATTAACTAGAGAGCAACTAAGTAATCCTTTAAACATTTCTTGAATAAGTTAGATAGACAGAGCTCCTGAAGTCTTTCAGTCTAAGGCACATTTTTCAGTCCTTTGCATCCTGTGACGATCCTCTGAACCCACTACAAATTACCAGTATCTCTGCAACTAAAAAACTCAAAATAAGGGAAAACATTTAGAATTTACTTACAAATAAAGAGTTCATTTTTTTTCTACTCTAGCTTGAGAGTCCTGTGTTTAAATATTCAATGATCACATTTGTCTCTATTCAACTATGAGACTGAGCTGTGGTTTTGCCTAGTAATTCAATCAAATTAAACATAACCTGGAACGAACAATAGGCATTTTCTAGAGAAATGGTGCTGTGCAGACACTTGGTTGTAAACCTATCAGTATCAGCTGCCTGTACCCTCAGGCTAGGATTTAATTAACTTGTTATCACCCCTTTGCCTTACAGAACTGAAGAAACAGACAAAAAAATACAAGTATACAGGCCTCTTCTTGGTAGAAGTAATATTTCCAGACACTGTCAGTCTCTAAGCTGAGACTATCCTGTCCATGTGTAAGGAAAATGCCAACAACAAACAAGATTTTAGCAGTTGGAATACATTAATATGATTTAAAAAATAAAAATAAAATAATAATGTTTTTCTGCTGCTGCATAAAGTGATGATTTTGTTTGGTTTGAATTAGTCAAAGTGGAAAGAGGAATCATCACAGAGCTCTATCTTCCCCATCTCAGGCAGCTCCCTGTGTTTGAGGCCAAAACAAGATGCAACAAGCCCTTTCAATTTTGACCTTTAACTGGAATTAATCAGCATATAAAAATGTATTCTATATGTAGTAATTCTACATATCACGTAACTAAAGATCCTTTGGTTTTACTGCTCTCACTAACTACCTGCTCTGTTTTTGCTTCTCCAGAAAAACGTGACTGCCTGACTTCTATATCCCTTGGCAATCATACTTTTTTTTCTTCCTCCTCCTCCTTACCAGTTCTGGAATGAAATAATTTATACACAGGTTCAGTTAAATAAATATTAGTGCTTGCACAAAAAAAAAAAAAAATGGTTTGCTATCTTTAGAAGCTTTAAGCATTTTCAAAATCTTTTAAACATAATAATAATTTTACAGTGTTTACATAACCTCTAGGAAACATCGCTATTTTCAATCTCTAATTTTAAACTTTGCTGTATGATTTCTGGTTTCTCAAGTTTGAAACATAACTTCAAAGAGAGGCTGTCATACCAACTGCTTCTCGTGCCAGCCCAACCTATCCTAAATAATTCTCCTTCTATTTGTGATTACTCAATATCCTTGCATGAGTTACCACAATCACTAGACTAGACTGTATTATGGGGAAAGCATTTAATGTGCTTTTAGCTATCTTTTGGCATAGTTAAAACAAAGAAGAGCAACCAGATAATGAGATTAGGAAGCTCTCTACAGACCAGTGTCACATATACTGTAGACATTGTTCAGAAACTTTGGTGGTTTCCTTCTTGATTTTTCTTTTATTACAGGCTTGGGAACAATATGTAGATGGGTGCTGCATAAGCACAGCAAAATTGGAATATTCTGCTGTCTGATCCAAGAGGTGGCAAAAAAAAAATCCCAAGCAAGTGTGCACCTGAGCTCAGTT
Organism: Psilopsiagon aymara; assembly: GCA_024733675.1. Taxonomy (NCBI): domain Eukaryota; kingdom Metazoa; phylum Chordata; class Aves; order Psittaciformes; family Psittacidae; genus Psilopsiagon; species Psilopsiagon aymara. The sequence goes on along the minus strand of JANRGW010000423.1, from coordinate 4,769 downwards.
TGCATTCCTAATCTTTAGACCAAAGTCCAAATATCCTAATACCTAATGTAGCTATTTCTTACTATGTACTATCCATCACCTAAGACAAACAGTCAAGGGAGTATAAATTTTAATGTTGTTTATTCTGCCTAAATATTACTTAAAAACTCATAGCAGCTGTAAATACAGTCATACATCTAGAAGTACTCCCAGAAGCTTGAGAGCATTCATCTAATAAAATATTCCCCTCACATCTACGCTGTACCTTCAAAAGACACTTTTAGCTCCCAGCAAAGACAGAATGTAACTTGTTTAACTGATTGGAGATCTTAGAAAATAATTAATAAGAATAAACATATTCTACCACATTGCATTGACAGAATGCATGCAAGTCCAATATGCAAACCACTGACCATATTAAATCTCTAAATTGTCATGGAACCATGGAACAAAAGGATATAACACAACTGTCATACTTGAAGCATTCTACTGCTGAGATTTCTGTTTAATTGCAAACTGGAAAACTAAAACCAGCTTCACTTTAAAAGCAAGGAAGTTTCTAGTTCAGTCAATGAAATGATGAATAAACTAGCTCTTTTCTTACCCTTATTGTACATATTGGTCGGTACTTGCACATCACTCAGACTGATATTCACAGGCAAGTTATTGAAGTGGTCATTTGGCACTAGAATGAATTCCTTCCCCAGCTCCAGATAGTTTCCTTCTTCATCTCGTTCATTTATGAGCACAGCATTGAAGTATTCATACTGGAACAGAAATCCACATTCAGTACTCAGAATTCATATTCAGCATAAACCCACAAGATTTTATTATTTTAACATATTTATCATTCATTGATTGGCATTTACATATATCTCCATTTAGAATAGAAGACCAAGGTATTTTTTTCATCTCTCAGGTTCCCTCTGTTCTTCTAGTACAGGTACATTTCTGAAACCAGATTTATCAATACATCCCAAGAAAACCTAGTATTACGTCAGACCTCTGGCTCCCCTGGCAGTCCAACAGCACCCTGAACAAAAACAATATATGCACTATTTTTAAGACAAAGGTCTCTAGAATTAAATAGATCCCTAGATAATTATTTATATCAATAGATCTCTTTAGCTTATTTCCATCAGTTTAAGAACTGCTATCAAGTGCTGAACTTATGCCTTGAGAAACTAAACATATTTTTACTTTGTGGGAATATTAACTACATCTGTTGCTGCTTACCCAACGTGTACTGACTGACACTTCCTAAAGAAAAATATTTGCTTTATCCTGAATTTTACAGATGTGCATCACAGCAAGTTTTGTAAAATTATGCATACTTCAATACAGACATATAAACTTAGCAGTGACTTAATTTGAACAAAAATTATTGTCTACCTGTTACAGGCTCCTGAAGAGAACTTGCTCTATTTTGTAAAGAACCATAACCAGATAAGCAGAAGCAAGTTAGATAAAATTATTTATTTATGACATAGTTAAATAAGAAATTTTATTAAGCTCTGAAGCAACAATTATTTATTTATGACATAGTTAAATAAGAAATTTTATCAAGCTCTGAAGCAACAAACATGAAGACTACTCTTTAATCTCTTAAATAACCTTACCATTTGGCAACAGTTTGTGATGTGTTTCTTAACTGAAAGGGACCAAAGTTTAGTTTTGAAGAATCTCATTAATTTAAATATGAGTCTCTGTCCTAACTATCTACTTGAGAGTAAATCAATATAATAGACATAAATCTATACCTTCATAGATCATATGTATCTATACAACTTGCATAAAGATAAATATATTATACCATTTACAATGCTAAAACAGACCAAGTGCAAAAACTTAACAGACTTTTCACAAGCACTCTTAGTGAGATATGCAACTCATTTTACTAAACAAGAATTACTTAAAATCTTACAATCTCTACATTTCCATTAAAAATCTCAGTAATACCAGTATCTTAAATGGAGGATTACTTGGAAAGCAGATTTCCATACCCAGCTCTTTAAGGTTTTAGGTTTTCAAAATGACAAATCCGTAGTTCAGATTTTAAATGAAAATAGAACACAAAGTCGCTTTTAGCTAGATTTTCAGGACCTCCTGTGTATGACAGAAATATTCAGACAAACTCAGTATTCCACAGAACATTAATCACATATAACAAAGACTAAGACACATCAGTGTCTGAAAATCAATCTAAGAGAAATTAATCTGACATGATTAAGTATTTGGTCTTAAAAGTTATTTTACTTTATTAATTTATACTGACATGAGCCAAATCTACTACATGTATCTCACAAATATATACAGACAGCTAGTGAATCCTCAAGTTCAGGAAAAAAATAACCCAACTCACGGTAGCCCTTTATTTTTCTTTTTAACTCCAAGAGCCCCAGGTAAGGAAAAGAATAAAGATATAATTTGTCGAAAGGTGTAGTTTCATTAAGTAGTTCCAAAAGTTATTAGAATTATCCAACACCCCCACAGATGCTACCATTTTCCATGCCATTTGGGAGGTTGTCACGGTTACAGATTTTACTCTTCTTATACCAAAACCAAAAGGATGAAGAAACATAATCATTTCCAAGGAACTCCAGTCCTCATTTTATCTGGGAGAAACCTTCTCCATCTCTGTTTATTACCCAGGTTTATCATGGATCATTAACTGCACTGCATGCCTGCTGCATACATGTGACAGCAGCTTTTTCAGTTTACCCTTTCTGCAAAAGCCAGAGGTAGTTGTCAGAAGACTTGAAAGCCCAACTCATATTTCCCACTTTTGTGAGAAACAGAATATTCCTTCCAACACTAAGCCATGCAGTAATGACAGTTGTAAAACACAATTCTACTCCAATTCCAAGCATGGAAAAGTAAGTTGTTCAGCTTTTCCATTATATACTAGATAATATCTAAGTCTGGAAAAAAAACTGATATTCCATCCTCTGGGAGTACAGTAATAAATAAAATTTTATACTACATGCTTCTTTCTTGCCAACTGCATCCTTCTTCACAACTCACAAGAGAGTCAAGTTGCAGCAGAGTGTGGATGATTGTTTCATCTGGTTTCCAAACCACTTGTTTTCCTGTCCTTTAAGAGGTGGATTTGGTTTCCTTTTTCTCTGTTGGAAACAATATTGCCTCCATAATTGCTGGAGCTGCAGATAAGCCATTGTATTGCTTTCATGACACTTCTTGGCTTTGTAAATCAGGACTATCACAAAGAGATCAAAGGGGGGGTTAGGGTTTTTTTTCTTATTAAGATCACCACTGGAAGTATTCATAATGCCTAACTCCAACTCATGCATTCAACGTTACACTTTAAGAGAAAGGTGAACACATTTCAAGATAAAATTTTTTGTACTAAAATAAGTAGAAATATACTGTTCCCTTTAACTGAATTTATGCATCAAGGAATAATTTCCACAGTAATTCACACACAGACATAGTGATTTCAAGGATGTAAATTTACCTTCCCCATGGGTTTTACAATACTTTGAGAATTGCAGAAGAAGTGGTCAAATTTCAAATGAAAATGTCAGATTATACATGGAAATTACCTCTAAAATAATATTTTTTCCTTTCATTCAGGGGGTTATTTCCTTTTCAAAAGGAGTTAATTAGTAAACATCTTTCTTCAGCATGTTCTGAAAGTGGCAATGCTAGCCAACTATTAAAATCTCCTATACTCTACATAAAATGAAACTACTCGCTTCACAGTTAAGGGTATTTAGGACTAATTGTTTCTTTGGTATATTTAGTATTCACTAATTTATTGGTCCAAGTCTGAATATTCTCTTTTCAATTCTACAACTGTTTACACAATTATATGATCGTGGAGGGTGAGAGGTTTTTAAATTGTAGTATAAAATTTTCCTTATAGTATTACAAAAAATCATATTTTCCTGGGTTTTTTGGGGGGGTTTTTTTGTTGTTTTTTTTTTTTTTTTTTTTTCTTTTCTGTTCCATTTAGAGTGCGTTGGGGTTTGGTTTGGGTTTTTTTTTCTTTTTTCAAGTGAGAAGCGTATAGAAATAACATATTAAAGACAGCCCAAGTTCTAAACCTGATAAAACATAAGGTAAAATATACAGGTCAAAAATAATACTGAAAAAGGTCAGCATTTAATCAGAGCTGTTATAAAGTAACTTGGCTAGGGATGTTAAGGACAACAGGAAGGGATTCTATAGGTACATTGCAAATAAAACACAGGCTAGGGACAACGTGGACCCTCTCCAGAAGCTATCGGGAGAACTGGCTACCTTGGATTCGGAGAAGGCTGAGGTTCTTAATGAATTATTTGCTTCAGTCTTTACCAGCAAATGGTCTGACCACACCACCCAAGTCCTGGAAGGCAGACGCGGGGAGTGAGAATGAAGAACCTGGGCCCACTGTAGGATCATGTGGTTCGAGACCATCTTAAGAACCTGAACATACACAAGTCCATGGGACGTGGTGAAATCCATCCACGGGTCCTGAAGGAGCTGCAAATGAAGTTGCTAAGCCACTGCCCATCATATCTGAAAACTCATGGCAGTCAGGCGAAGTTCCCGACGACTGGAAAAAGGGAAATATAACCCCCATTTTCAAGAAGGGGAAAATGGATGAGGCAGGGAACTACAGAGCAGTCAGCCTCATCCGTGTGCCTGGCAAAATCTTGGAGTGGATTCTCCTGGAAGGCATGCTGAGGCACATGAAAAACAACAAGGTGCTTGGTGGCAGCAGCATGGCTTCACTAAGGGCAAATCCTGCCTGACCAATCTGGTGGCCTTCTAGGATGGCGCTTCGG